>JAVCKZ010009902.1:0-20428 GCA_034780755.1 Lepetodrilus elevatus | reverse complement strand
TACATCACTAAATAACAACTTGTGGGTGGATAAATCAAGCGCAATTAGTCTCAGATCAAAATTCGTTTGTCCATTATCCAGGTCTATCAACCGTGATATTATGCCTTTAAAGACACCATTTTCATCAAGAGTTAATTTCTATAACAAATAAAAATAATAAATAACTACAAATCAGTTTATATTGCATGTATAATGGGGAGAGAAAAAAAAGTTAAGTAAAATGTCATGAAGTGAATGAAAAAATACAATGTTAAATGAATACATAAAGTTTATGTTATATTTTGATGGAAATTATTGTTATTGAGAGCACATTATAAATGTATGTTTGAATTTGAAATATGGAAACTTGTCCGTTACATTTACTAGTCAGGGACCATGTTCCCAAAGCTATCATATACATTACAACATTGTTAACCCTCTCCATGCTTGAGGCAACCAGGAATACCCCAAAGAGCTGCTGGATTAGGCAATCCAGCAGGGAGAGGGTTAAGCCTCCTGGAGGAACTCTCACTGTCATACTATATAAATTAACGTTTCCCACTTTGCAGTTTTTCCCGGTGGACTATGAGTGTATCTCCAGCCTGGTGACGTTCGAACATCTCATCTACCTGTGTCGTAATAGTGTGCTGGACTCTTCGTCTCCCATCCCAGAGGCGCACTCCCCACATATCTGGTACAGACCATACTAACTAGTAGTTAAATCATGGATCGCTATACTAACTAGTAGTTAAATCATTATTATTATTATTATTATACATTTATATAGCGCAAATATCCAGAATAACTGCTAAAATGCGCTTATTACCCCAGTCAACGGATCTGTGCACTCAAATTCCTTCTCAACTCACTGGGAGTATACAACCTGAGCTGCCAATCATTGATCGATATACTAACTAGTAGATACCGGTAACTGACGGCCCTGGCCCCGAGATTACGAAACCTTTTTCATACTCTACTCAGAACTCTACTCAATTTTGTTCATAAAATGTCATGTGACGTGATAGCCTGAGTATGCCGTGTGAGTAGGGTTATGACATCACATGACGTTTTATGAACAGGGCCTTGAGTAGATTACTGAGTATGGAAAATGTTTCGTAATCTTGGGGCCTGTTGCTTGGAACAGTTGTAGCTGTAATTGATTATAATGGAAAATTCCACAAATATATGTTGGAATAATTCAATATTTATCGGAATAATAGCTCTACAGAGCTAATTTGTTTGTTATATACATATCCAATGTTAAATAAAACTTCTTCTGGTTACACAAACCCCCACTCTTAACACTACAATAGTTTTCACTAATCATATTAAGGAATGACATCAGAAGCGACTTGCTTTATGGCCTCATGAAGGCAAGTGGGTTCACGTGAGCAAATTCCATAATGCACAAAGATTTTACTTACAATCAATTGTAGCTACAACAGTTTTGAGCAACAGGGACCAGGAAATGGACTTTTTATACAGAGAAAGTAATAAATATTTGCTGTAATTGTTTTTACCATATCGTATTCAAGCAGTTGTTATTCAATTCTGCTAAAATTTGGAAGGAGAGGAAAAAAACATTGTATTCGAATTGTACTGCATTAACCCTCTCCCTGCTGGATTAGGCAAAAGCACTGCTCATTAGGGCATCAACGGTTGCCTTCAGCAGGGAGAGGGTTAACAGGAATTTGTCTGCACTTTCATGACATTACAACACTACCGTGTCTCTCCGCAGTCCTCCGAGTCCCAAGTGCAGGAAGCAGTACGTGAGAGATGACAGCCGGCGTCTGGAGACCTCCGTATTCCACATTCCGTTCCCCTTTGACCTCCTGGCACTGCTGCCCAAGTCTCAGCAGGCGGAACTACTCTTCTCCACCTTCATTCCACCAGGTACCGACTCCACCTTCATTGACTTGTCGTCACAAATGGGTGAAAGATTCCCTCAGCGACGTTAAACTCCATAATCACGGTAGATTATTCTCAGGAAATATTTCATGGAATGACAACAAAAAATTCAATTTCGTATTTTGAATAAAATCCAAATCTTTACAAAATATCTAATTATAGTTCTTACTAAATATTTCGAGTATTATTTTATGTAGCAGGATAATGTCCAAAAGACCAAACTGGCAAACCATAATTTTTTTTATTTTAAATACAATTATTTGCATGTGCTGAATTTTGATGAAATTCTTTTCAGCCGAGGAACTATTCACCGCAGATGGGATCCCAATTGACCCCAAGGGCTCCTGCAACCAGCTGTTTGACATCCTGTTTGAGAAAATTAGAGGCTACGGACTCCACAGTGAAGAGAATGTCCATGACAGAGAGATCAAACTCTCGGCCGAGGACTGCGACCGATTCCTCAGCATCCTCAAATCCAGAAAGAGGGACCATTCAGTGAAGCCTTTCCCTTTCGACCTTCTTAAGGACACGAAAGAAACCATCCCGACTCCAGAGACGACGACGTCTGCCTCGGACACAGACGAGAAAGCTTCTGACAAGAGCAAGGACAAGAGGAGCACCAAGACCTCGGAAGGTCCTTCAGCAGGGTTTGCTCGAGGTCTGCCTTTCGGCGCAGGAGGTCTGAACAAGAGCTATGGCCACCCAGTGAAGGGCCCGAAGCATCAGCCGTCTGAGACCGACGTTTTGTGCCCCAGGTGGCGCTGCTTCGCCTCAGCGAAGACCGACACTCACATGTTCTTGACGTTCATCCCGGCAAGTTTCGACGACCTGTTGAAGCTCAATAACCTATCGACGTTTGGATATGTCCCTCAGGAACCCAAGGAAGCTGGAGACGGAGGTGTTGACTTGGTTGAGAAGAAAGGCGAGGAAAAGAAGGAAGAGACCAACGAAATGGGTAATGGAGACTCTCATCCGGAACCTTCCGGGGAGGAAGCAGAATCCCAAGAGAACCACGGGTCCTCTGAACCTCCAACACCTCCAGCGAGCACCAAAGTCAACAC
The DNA here is from genome assembly GCA_034780755.1 of Lepetodrilus elevatus. Taxonomy (NCBI): domain Eukaryota; kingdom Metazoa; phylum Mollusca; class Gastropoda; order Lepetellida; family Lepetodrilidae; genus Lepetodrilus; species Lepetodrilus elevatus. The sequence goes on along the minus strand of JAVCKZ010009902.1, from coordinate 17,480 downwards.
AGACACCGAGGAAAAGTCGGATCAAGTGGAAGGAGAGTCTGGGATCACGCTCGACATCGGCGACCCGGACGCGTCTCGGGATGCTGCCTCCGGAACTCGACCTCTCCTCCTGCCCATCTACGTGTATGACTGCTACCAGCACGCCGTGGTGGACTCGCTGGTCAACCGATGGGACTTCTCGCTGCCCGACGACATCTACGAAGACATGTCCTTCGACACCACCGACATGGACTGCACGCAGACGTACGGACAGATGGTCACCAGCCCCCGAGGTCGGCTGCTGTCCTTCGACACGGAGGAACCAGGGGGAGGGACGGAGGAGGAGCGCGACATCCACAGACTCAACTGGAGATCGTCCATTGACCGTCGGTCAAACGAGAGCATCTGCGAGGGAGGGTCCTCCGCGTTCAGACAGCACTGCGTGGTCATCTCCGAGACATATCTTACGTGCTTTGTCTCTGGTACGTACCGCAATACAGCTGTTATGATTTGATCATTAATTTTTATTATTTTTGGCTATTTTAATATATGAATCTAAACAAAAGAAATCTACGTTTATGCACGAGACTGCTGATTGAGTTAGTTATTGTTTTATGTCACAGCGGGAATCTTTCACCCAGACCTCTGAGAATGTGTCACTGAAAAACTAATCTTTCAAATTTGCCAGGTTATGTTTTTCTTCAAAATCAGCAATCTATTTTGTTCATGATATCGCATAAAGCTCATTGGTGGAAACTACAAATATATAGATCTGATTGGTCGATGTTAAAAATACATAGATTCGATTGGTTAAAGCCCACTTCCTGTTCCTTTTCTAGGCGTATTCAAGAGCCTCCAGCAGAACTACTTTGTGGACCACCGCGACGTTAATGCCGCGATCAGCAACATTTGTGAGGAGTCGCTTCCCTTGGAGACTGACATGACATGCTTCCTACAGACTTCATGCAGTCACTTCCAACACATTGCTGAGCGAGCAAGAAAGGAGAGCGGCACGACAAGGGAGACAACTCGTGTGCAAAGAAAACATTCTGTTAGATTCATGGATGCCATAGAAGACACTGATAGGTGCCTGTTATTCAATTATTTTCTTTAAAATAATAAGTATGAATTAATATGAATGCTTTTATTAGGTTATATTTATATTTTAGTATAGAGTAAGTTGTATTTTTCATAACAATCTGTGTATTTGAGGCCAAATTTCATAATTAAATAGATTAAAAAGTAGAAGTGTTTCCATTTGGCTGCATATTCCAGCAGGGAGAGGGTTAAATCGAACACTGTCGAACATACCATGACCTTTGTTTCAGCGACATTGACATTTGCGACAACAAGATCCCCTCGGTGCTCCAGCTCCCCCGGGTGTCCGCGACGGTCAACATTCCCCTGAAGGGGGCCGACCCCTGCTGCATGGTGGACGGACTCCGCGACCTGGTGCGGTCAAAGTTCCTGGGTATCGTGCAGAAGTGGTTCCGGCCGATACCGTCGCACCCCGACTACTACTTCTACTACCAGGAGCCCGTCCAGCGCGATCTCTCGGTCAGTGCCTTGAGGGGAGAGGAGACGGGCAGGGCAGGGGTGATTGACCAGTCAGGGGTAGTACCAGGGGATGTTAGCATTTCAAAATTTTGGAATTGTTTCCGCTGCGATGTAAAACAATAATTCATTGATTCATTCATTCAACAACAAAAAATGTCATTAAAAAAAAAAGAAAGATTCTCTACCAATTGGCTGAAAATTTGAAGCAATATTATATATGTTGTCTGTCTCTATTTTGGACTAATTACAATCATTGGCCACAGAGCATCTCTGATTGCCTCTAGCAGTGAGAAGGTTAAACTGTTAACTTGGCCACAATTGCCGCTCTATATGGGTTTTGTTTAAGTATGGTTTTGCTGACCCTTCTATTGGTATATAATCATTCATTGCTCATTGTGCACATCACTGTGAGGCTACTTGTACAATGTGGACAGTGGCTGGACATCCCTGGATTATTTATTTACTCGGGATGTTTCTCTTCCAGTGTGAGGGAGACCAGGACACGTCCGATCAGGTCATCACTACAGGTCAGCCTTTATTATTAGTATATTTACTTTCCATTGTCTTTATTATTATTATTATTATTATTATTATTATTATTACTTCTATTTGTGTTGTTGTTCCTCCCATAAACTTCCAGCATATGAATATACCTGTAATTTCCTGTATTCCCGGAGCAGACGCCAGTCAGGTGGAGCAGACGGAGGACGACGACTACATCGTGATCCAGTCGGACTCGGACCTGGCGCCGGTCAAGGACTGTCCTGAGGACGGGTCGTCTCTCGTGTCCAACGCCGACTCCAGCAACTCCTCCGAGTGTCAGCTCGACCTGGACGTGACGGCCGAGCAGAGGGAGGAGGAGCGAGAGGAGGAAGAGCCGCTGTTTATTCACTTCACGTGCTCCCTGAAGAACGCCGGAAGTCTGCACTTTGTGCAAGTCAGGACTCTGCCGCAGTGCCTCAGTGAGTGGCGTGTGTTGTGTGTTGTGTGTTGTATAGTGTGCTGTGTAGTGAATCCTCTGTAAAGATCGGGCCCCGAGCTTATGTAGCCGGGTGTGATATAAGATGCTCCAGACTCGTATTCAGAAATTTGATCTTTTGTATTTCCTCTCTTGTCATCATTTTGAGTATGATTTCATATTTGAGCTCAAATTCTATATGGGGATTTGTGAACAAAACGTTTGAGTTGAGCATGAAATTGTACTCAGAAAGGTTTTGTAATATCAGGACCGGGTATGTCGGTTCGTGAAATGTAGTATGGTGAAAGATCATTGAATTTGGGGATCCAAAATTCAAAGTGTCTTACATATTTGTGGAAGTTACTTTCCTGATGCAGTAATGATAAAATGTATTGTTTGTGTTGTAACAAAGCGATTATCATCCTCACTTCCAGCGGACATTTGGACCAAGCTGGATGAGGATATCAATAAGCTTGACTTGGAAAACCTCAAGTTCACCTTTGACATCAACTGCATGACCTTGCCGTCTGAGCTGGATGTGCCGACATCCATGACAGGGAGGCCGTCGTATCTGCGTCTGCTGTCCGGGTCCAGCGCGACGTCAGCCACCGCGCCGCAGACCGAGAACGACATGGAGGATGCGGCATTCGCCGCTGGCAGTTCTGAGGGGTGAGTCTGCCGACCTCGAGGTCATGCCCTGACCTTAAAGGTCTTGACCTGACCTCAAACATATTATTTCCCTGTGTTACATTTGTCCTTATTAGAATGTTGACCATATGTTATATTGGGGTTATATTGTTCTTTATAATTAACTTGCAGGTTCAGTAAGACACAGTTCATGGGAGACCCCATTGGTCATCTTCCGAAGCCCCAGCACTGGGCCGTTCTTAGATGCAAAGAGGAGGTAAATAATAAATAAAATTAATTATTAGAATAAGACAACATGGTAAGTTTCACACACACACACACAAATATATCTTTTAAATGGTAAATTTCCTTTGTATTTTTATGTATACAATATATATTTCTCTCCAGGTTCAATGGCTGCTGTCAGATGAGATGACCTCTGCCCTCCGTAACCTTTACCCCATCAACGCTGACGCCCTCAAGTTCGTCACGGAGCACATCCGTGACTCAGCTGCCGCGGGGAAACCGGCGTGTGTCCACGACCGCACGGATCTCATGTTTGTGTACGGCGCCGACCAAAGTCTCAGCAGGTTCACAGGGGTGAGAACAAACTAGACAAATATTTTCTGACAAATACGGACACGTTTTTTTAATCAGAGGTCATATTACCAGACTTTGGTAGTCCAATGTACCAGAAAAACGCTAGTTAATTTGTTAAATATATTCCTTTAGAAACAGACCCTCATTTTCAGGGGTTTCATGTAGGTGCAATTTTACAGATTAAAGTTCCAGTTTGAATGTCATGTACATATTTCTTGTTTTCAATGCAGGCAATTATTCTAGATTTTACCCAACTCATATTAAAGCAATTTAATTAACAAATTTCTTGTTTTCAATGCAGGAGAGATATGATGCTCATTCTACATGTTGCCTCAACTCTAGGTGTTGCCTCCTGTAGATGTTGCCCCAACTCATATTTCTTGTTTTCAATGCAGGAGTTTGAGCGGATGCACCTCCCCGGCTACCACTGGACCAAGGAAGGCGACTTCTACTTCGTCATCATGGACCGAGCGAGGACTGTGCAGCTCCGACAGCACGCCCGAGACCTCAAGTACGCCCTGGCGGAACTGGAATCTGGCCCAGCTGGGCCGTACCCGTGTGACTGGGCCATCAAGAACCCGTCCTGCCGATTCTTCACCGAAGAGCGGAGCAACAGCCTGCCCAGCGTCCTGCCCTCCGTCGACCCGCAGGAAGGGAAGATCGGAGATTTCCCGGATCAGCCGGAACCAGTGGAACCGGAGGACTTCCGACAGAGGAGCTTCTCGGACGCCAAGTATCTGGCGAGACCCGAGATCAGCTTGTGTCCTGAGATGCCAGAGATAAAATCGAGTAAATCCGAGACGCTGGTGACGAACGTTGCCGGTTCCGGTTCGGCGCCAAACACGCTAGATATTCCCAAACTGGAGCAAGATCCGGTGGAAAACGGGGAAGGGTCACTGAAGAAGTCGTCGAGTTTTGCCGGATTCCACGCTGACAGTCACCGGGAAGACGGACAGCAGACTTTGGGGGAGACGTCTGGGTTGGCGCGACCTCCAGTGCCACATGTCAGAGGTCGACACTTCTCGGCGCCAACGGGACAAGGAACTCCTCACAGCAGGACGTCCACACTCCCAACAACGCCGTCGTTTTTCTCCTCCAGAGGGAGCTACACAGAGGATGGTTAGTTACAAAATATGGATTATCAAATTATAAAATGAAATTGACTCTAGTTACTTTGTTTCTAAAATCGTGATTAAATCATTATTCTTTTATGTGTATAGGTAGGTGTCATGTAAAATGCTCTTTCTGGCCCTGAGATTAGTGAACTTTTTACGGTCGATTTCTTGCTCATGGTCGAAGTTATGCGTTCTTATCATCAGGATACGACGGCGACTCGAGCGATGACGACCTGGATGACACGGCCTCCACCAGCGACAGCGTCCCCGCTCACCCCAACATCCCCAACTTCTGGCTCATCCTGCAGATCAGTCACGACCACACCGACGTGTTCTTCCACAGCAGGTTTGTAGCTCACAGCAGTATGTGGGTACCCGGTAGGATGAGATGGTATCATGAATGCAATCACAACAAAAATATTTATGTCATCTTTGTGCTTCGAGCATGCATGGAGTCATGCACTTTATAAATGGACTATTTATTTATTTATTTATAAATGGACTATTCCATTCTATGATGCTTTCTTCTCGGGGTGTCCTAGTTTATTTTTCAGCATCCAAGAGGACACTTAGCATATTTTGCCGTGAATGTTAATCTTTCAGCTGGGGTTTTAATAATTCATGCTGCTGTTACAGGGAGACGGGTCACGAGGACGGGGAGCAGACGTTGCACCACAAGTCTCTCTTGGAGCTGGTCAACAAGTCTGTCAACAAGATCTGCCGCAGGGTCAATCAGGTGAGTGGCCTTGATCTCTTGCAGCACTAGCAACACTCTTGCATTGAGGCACTGTATGGGTTGTCGTACAAAGAGCAATGAAAGCAGAATGTTTGGACTTCGGAGCCAAAGGTGCCGAGATCAAATCCCACCCTGGGGTGGCCATCAATGTTCGCAAAAGTTACATTTCTGACACGATATTGATAGGATGCACGGACTGTAGAGTGACAATGCAGTTATCATCCTTGGTCTGTCAGTACCAGCCGGTGCTCGCAGGTTTACTGCAACATTCACCACTACAGATGTCGCTGGTTTCCTACTGCCCTAAATTGACAAGTCATGATATCAGTGAAAGAATCTAAAAATCTAGAAATCTTTAAACCCCAATTAAAAAATAAAACAAACAAAAAACTAGTAATATTACTCCACTAAGTCTTGAGTAGTTGTATACAAGTAGTAGTTCCAGTGTTCGCGTACTATTTTTGAGTGGTGGTTGTGTGTTGTGCAGCAACTGTTGCTGGAGACGATGAACGACACACACATGTGTAACAACCTGCTGGTCCCGATGGCCGATGAGGACGTGTCCTGGGCAGAGAAGAGGACGCTGTCGGGACGGTCCGTGCATGACAGTGAGTACCGTCCCACTCTTCTTATCTGGCCTATTAGTTTTGTCACTTTTCTCATCAGGTTTTGATGTTTGCCATATTTCTGAGTTTGGATGCATTTTGCATGATAGGTTCTGAGTTTGTCAGTGTTATTTTTGCTGCAGGTTCTGAGATTTGCCTTCCGTCATCCACAGGTCTGGCTGTATTTTGCATGATTGTGAGTTTTCCATGTTTTCTGCTACAGGTTCTGAGGTTGACGAGGAGGAAGATGGAGAGGAAGGCAAGGGGAGCTATCTGTTCGCCTCGCTCAAACTGCACCCCGGACACTTCGCCTGCGACTGTATGTGGACCAAGAAGTTTGTGCTTCATCCTCGCCTCAAGACCAACACCAGCAGAGCAAATGTTTCCAGAGGTACCAGGAAATTTTTCTAGTAGAATCGTCAAAGTGTCTTGTAATGGTTGCTTAAGTTTTTTCTAAGGCCAACCATGTTCTGCAATGTAAATAAAGGTGATAAAGAAAAGGTTGACTGCACATTTAAGAAGTATTCAGACTTGGAATTTTCGCAAAAGATTTTTTTGTATCGTGAGAGCACTTGGGCTGCAGTTATTTTCACCATAAAGTCTGATGTCCTGAACCAGAAATACATTCCACTGACCTCATGTTAATCCCCGGTATTCTCAGGTTTTCTGGCCCTTCTGAGTGTGTTGAACAAGTTCTTGGTCATCAATCGCCGAAACATGTTTGTCATCAAGGAGACTGAGACGCCATCACGAAATGTTTTCTATTTGAGGTAAACATATCTTAGCTTTTTAAGTAATCACTCACCAATACAATATAAATACAACTTATTATTATTTGTTTTCATTATTATTATTATAATTATTATTATTATTATTATCATATTATTATTATTATTATTATTGTTATTATTATTATTATTGTTATTATTATGTTATTATTATTATTATTGTTATTATTATACTCATAAATACAGTCCAAGACCCTGTTGCTGAGAACAGGGCCGAGATTACGAAACTTTTCTGAGTACGATTTCATACTCAACTCAAAATTTCGTTCATAAAACGACATGTTTAATGAACAAAATTGTCCAATTCTATGGGGGGAGGGGGGGGGGGCGCCCCCTTGAATCCGCCCCTGGGCTACACAACCAGCCTTACATGTGTAATGGATCGCTAAAATGTTTACGTACATTCAATTGTAGCTACAATTTTAAGCAACAGGTCCCTGTTAGCTCTGGTTTCTATCTGTAACTGATGTGGGTCTTACCATAGCACAAACGTTGTTGCGGGTTTACCTCCTACCATAAACAGATCATGGCTGAAATACTATAAGAATCGTCTTAAACGCATCATTTCACTCATTTTGCAGACTGAAGGAGATTCAGAGACAGCCGACTATTGATGACACTCCATCTCCACTAGAAGGTAGGAACACACAAGAATATAGCAATGTAACCCTCTCCATGCTGGAGGCAACTGGAGCTGCCCTAAAGAGAAGCATCCGCATAATCCAGCAGGGATAGGGTTAAATAATGCTGCAGACAAGGTTTTGTTGAATTTATGTCAAATTTGGATTTTCGAAGACTAAAGCAACTCAAATAAAATGTGGTAAATGTGCTGTCTTTGTAATAATGTAGCGCTATGAGCACATTTAGAGCATGGATTTGGTGCAGTATAAATTTGCACATCATCATTATCATCATTATTGTTATTTTTATTTACTTATGTCAGTTATTATTATCACTCATATGTACAGTGTATTTGTATATGACACTACTTTTGAAACAATCAATACTTTCATGAATCAAATGCCCCCTAAAACACCCAAATTTATTATTTTCCCTGGTCATCAATGTTCTGAAAATTGTTTGTATACTTCTACAACTATCCGTGCAGAGAGTCTGGGCAGAGGGATGTTTGCCAGTATGAAGAAGGAAGTAGAAAGTGTAAGTACTTAAATACTCACATTACACACAAATATCTATGTATCCTTAAAATATTGATATTGGTATAAAACATAGCAAATGTATAAATATTTCGTGCTACCGTAATCAAACAGCTAAAATATAACTCTTCTCCTACTGAATGATCGTACTACACTATGATACTATGAAATCTGATCTCGAGATTACGAAACATTTTACTGTTATACATAGAAAATGCAACAAGAATCGTAAGTACTGTATAGTTTGCTTGGCGCCCCCAGGACGTGTACGAGGCTGACAATGTGTCGATGGGGTCGGGTCCGCAGTTCTCTAGACTGGAGGAGGACCACGTGCAGGTCAAGGTGTACGGGATCGACGAGATAGGTAACCATGACAACCGTACTGTACAGCAGCACTGCTATCTACTTCCTTGTCATCTCTTCTCAATAGCTTTTTGGAGCAGGTGATAATGTAAAAAGTTAGGTGTCAGGGCCAAGATACGTAACATGGAGACTCAAAATAAACCAGCACAGCCGAGGTGAAAGTGTCCTGCCAGGATCTTGTTACGATTTTGTTAGGATCATGGTACATCTGAGATGCGTTAGGATCCAAGAGGAGTTGATGTGACTGCTAAAGAAGATGCTAGAGATTTATTGTTAAAACTTCCTATAACATGACGTGATATGACTGATACGAAGTGACATGGTTTGTATCTTTTTCTGTTTGTCTGTGTGCAGGTTCAGAGATCCGGGAAGAGTTGATGCGACTGCTACAGAAGAAGCTGGACGACGCTGTGATGGAAGTCATCTCTGTCATGCTGAACCGCAACCCCAAGTGTAAACTAAAGCCTGAGGACGTTCACGTAAGGACAGAAATATCATAATATTGTAATAATGTCAACTCATAATATTTGTTACCAGCATGATTTCAGGGATGTATGAGTTTTTTTACAAGCCACATTTATCCCACATTTTACAAGCCCTTTGCCTCAGTCTGTAGTGTGTTGGACTCGCAATCCAGGAACTCTTGTTCAAATCCCAGGATCAGCAGAGTCCTCTGTAACATGGCCCTGTGTAAAAATGGCGCCCGACGTGGGATACAGAGTCCTGTAGGATTATCTTATCTCACATGTATAGATCATTTGATGTTGCATTGTCACACAACATCAGCAGAGTCCCCGGTTACACAATGGTCCTTGCTTGTCGTACAGTTTATTCAGCGGCCGGGTCAGGAGGCTATCGAGCTGCTACAGCTGACCATCCCCAGCCACTCCATGATGTACCTCCAGGCACTCATCTTCTACCTCCGCCAGAACCTGCTGCAGTTCCTACACACCCCCAACTACGTGGACGCCGCGCCCGAGTTCCACTTCCAGGTAATACATACAGAACGCCATGAACCACTTTATTTACATGGACGCAAATTTACGCGCTAATTCTAAAATTGACGTTATCACAAGAATGAATTTGCACGCATTTTCAAATTTAATAAAAAAATAATAATAAAAAATAAAAATATTTAATTGAAAAGAAATCACTCACATAATCACTTGAATATTCAACATATTACATTACATTTTCACAAAACATGGCATCTTATGAGTGAAAACAAATCAAATGCAATAATTATTCACAACTTTTATAAAATTTATCATTTCTTGACATTAGGAGCAAGTTGAAGGTCGTACCGAGGCGATACCGCAAGAGAACGTGTTTCTGTATCTGCGACCACAAGCTGTGGGAGGCAAGGGTAGGTATCCGATAAGTGGATTTCAGAGCCAAAGGTCCTGAGTTCAAATGCCACCCTGGGTGCATGGCATCAATGTTCGCGAAAGTTACATTTCTGACACAATATTCATATGATGCGCTGTCAGTAGAGTGGCAATGCAGATATTATCCTTGCTGTGAGTACCTGCTTGCAGGTTTACTGCAACATTCAGCATTACAGATTTTGCAGGTTTATTCCTGCCCTAAGGTGACAAGTCCTGATATAAGTGAAATAATCTTGAAAGCGACTCTAAATTCCAATAATATTTTTTTTTAATTCTCTAACTGTTTACACATACATTAATGTCCTGTATGTTCTCTGTGGCCCAGGTATCGCGTGTGTCAGCCTGTCTCTAGTGGACGGTACCGGCTGCCCGGTCAAACTGCTGAGCTGTCCCAGACCATGCACCGTGTCGGCTAGCAAGATCCAGAGTGCTGAAGAGTTTGAGAGTCTGGTGGACACCACGGTACATCAGGCCAACCGCTCGCCGTCCAGACCAGGTCGGTTTTTACGAGGGATTTCAAAATAACATTATCTAAAATTAGCTGAAATATGCATTTTTCTGTACATTATTTTCAAAAATGATGCAGCAGGTGCTTTTTAAATAAAATTATTAACTACAACTAACTAAAATACACATTTGTTTGTACATTTGATTTTTTTGATTTTGATACTTTAAAAATGTTCACTTTTTATTTCAATACTTTACTAATTTCTTTTTTCTATTTCAATACTTTGCAAATTTCTTCTTTTTGTATTTCGATACTTTACAAATGTTTTCTTTCCATTTCAATCCTTTACACATTTCTTCTTTCTAATTAAAAATAAATGTACTAACTTCTTCTTTCTATTTTCATAGTTTACAAATTTCTTCTTTAAATTTTTATGCTTTACAAATTTCTTCTTTTTCTTTTTTTTTTCAATTTCTATAGTTTACAAGATTAAAAATACAATGTTACATCAGCCAGTCCTTATACACAAGCTTCAAGAACAAGATACCAAACTCTTATGGCCAACTTCTTAAAGTTTCCATTATATTCGTCCCCAGGTCCGACAGCGCTTATCCAGTTCAAGATCTGGGAGAGTGGGAATTCAGACCTGAAGTCCCTGAGGGAGAAGCTGGTGATGGGTGTGCGCCACGCCCTGTGTGACGTGGTGATGGAATACTACCTGCTGACCGCCCCTGTGTGTTGTGTCCCCCGACATCTCCAGGATGGGTACCCGGGGCCCCTGTGCTCTGTGCCAAACTCGCCCACCAGCCCAAAAGGTGAGACGATGAAAGCCCTGGGTGATTGTGTATGATGGTTCTGTACTTCTTCTGTGAGGTACTGGGTAGAGCATTAACCCAGAGAGCAGTAGGTCACCTAGAGAGTGGTAGGTCACCTAGAGAGTGGTAGGTCATGCAGAGAGTAGTAGGTCACCCCTGAGAGTGGTAAGTCGGCCGGAACGGTAGGTCACCTGGAGAGCAGTAGGTCACCCAGACGGATAGGTCACCAGAGTAGTAGGTCACCCAGAGGGATAGGTCACCAGAGTAGTAGGTCACCCGGAGAGCTGGAGCCCCAGCCACGTCATACCAAAAGATGTCAGAAAACGGTTGTTGTTCCCCTGCTTGACTGACAAAATATTAAAAGGGTAAAGCTCAGAGCCAGTTAGTAGAGGTATCCTTGTTCTAACTGCAGCACAATAATTAATCCATTTATTCACAGGTGCCCCATCCGGAGCCGGTGACCGTCGTCACTCCATCTTCAGTCAGAGACAGTCGGACAGTCAGCGAGCCAACGCCTCTGGTCTCCTGGCAGTCCCGCAGTCCGCGTCTCCGTTCCTGTCCTACAAGACCACGCCCAAGTCCAGGATGACCTCCCCTCCCCCGGAACCCAGCAAAGTGAGGACAGCAGATCTGTCCGTATCAATGACATACTCAGGGTGTTGAGAAGGACATTGAATGATCCATTGTTTAGGCACAGAAAAAAAGTTAGGTGTCCTTTTATGTGCCCAGGCCAGGATTTGTTGCAAATTGGTGAAAAATTCCTGCAGCGACATTAAACTCCATATTCACTCACTCCAGGCCATGACACCCAATGTGGATGCTCAATAATAATCCCGGACACCCGAGGTGAAAGTGTCCTGCCAGGATCCTGTCTGATCCTTGTTAGGATCCATCAACAGGACATCTAACTATTTCTGCTGTGATGATAATAATATAGCACTGATTGATTGATCTGATGCTTTATTAATATCCATTATTATTATCAATATCATAGAGTGACAGATTGGACATCTTAAATCAAGAAATGTCTTCACCGTCGCATTGTCTGTTTCCAGTCATTTGATTGGTCGCAGATCGCGACTCAGTCCTCCCCTTCGACTCACCCGAGCACACCAGGACCAGGGGTCGCACCGCCAGCCGAGGTTGTCGCCGCAGAGGCAGGGGTCAAGGACCTCCTCAGCAAGTACGAGAACGGAGAGCGTGGGACTCTCAACACAGTGTTCTCCATGTTGATGGAACCGTGGCTGAACCACTGCATCAAACTGGGTCAGCAGTGACTAATATCCATTCAATAGTTATTTCTTAAACGAATGAACGAACGTACACGCTGATGTACGAACAGACAGACAAATAAATGTAACATATTAACCCTCTCCCTGCTGGATTAGGCACAGTTTTTTTTTAAATGTTAAACTAATATTTTCTTTTTCAAATGTCCATACAATTTCTAAAAATAAAGTCAAGTTTGAAATTCCTAATATTACAGGTGTGCCGTCAGTGTTCAGGACTCGGATGAACCTGGTGTCGCGGTACGCAGTCGACTACGTCATGTACGAGATCCAGAACATCGTCAAGGACCTGTCACCAAAGATCATTCCGCGGTCCTTCAAGGTTGTCAAAGGTCGCAGTTCAGAGGTCGAGTTGGAGGGAATACCATACCAGCCTTGCAGACAGCCGTTCTTTGTAAGTCAACATCTTTGCAAGTTTGCATAACCAGGTGTGATATCAGATGCTCCTACGTCGGGCGCCATTGTAACCGAGGACCGTTCCCATTATGGGATTTGAACCAGTTGCTGGATTGTGAGTCCAATTGCTCTACGAACAGAGCCAAAGTATGAATACTTATATCACACCCAGCTAACATTTACATTACTTCAAGTAAACTATTTCCTGTTGTTAAGGAAGTTTTCCATAATTTGTAAGCTATTCAGAATATATTTTCAATTTTCTATGTACTTATGCTTGAATAATCATAATCTCTGATATATTATGAAATATATATTTCTGAAACACAACACGACCCTGAAAAACGACTTTGCAATAGTTTTCATTCTCACGATTGTTGATGTCATCTGATTTTGGTTTCCACAGCCTGCTGCTTCATTAGAGACAAATCTTGATGTCAACGTGACCCGCGAGAGGTCGTTGAACTTCATCCTGATTGGCCGAGACGTGGACCAATGGAAGATGTTTGTGAGTGACAGTGCTGTGTTGGACCAGCCGACCTTCACCTCTACACCAACAATTGCTCCCATGACCAAAAGTAAGTGTCTACTTTCATTCTGGTGAGAGAATGACGAATGGATTTCTTTGAGGTGGTAGGGTGAGGGACGTCAATGGTATTCTAGTTAATGTTGAATAATTAATACATGATCTTCATATCTGGGTCTGGGTATATTTTTCACAGAGCTCTCTTAGCCATTAAGAGACCATAGCACTCTCTTTGCCAATAGCTGATATGTTGCTAAGAGAGTGCTAAGCCTATGGTCTCCTAGCGGCTAAAAGAGCTCTGTGAAACGATAGCCAGTTCCCTAACTTTACTCATTAGATATTTCCTTTATGGTTGATGTTAGATTCTGACATCAAGCTCTCTGTATTCAGCCCATCAGTCAGTACAGAAGTTCCAGCCACTCGTGTCAACAGAAGGCAGCAAGACTCGGGAGCTGGGCAGATTCACGCTGTCCTTCGAGACGCCCTTCGTCCCCAGACAGAGGCTCCTCATCATCTTCGTAAAGGACAGACAGGTTAGTAGTGACATGTCACCACGTGTCCGTCAAGAATCTTCCGCAGATCTGCGGAATGTTAGGCCATGGTCTTCAATCCAGAAATAGAATCAAGGAAATATTACAACATTTACGAGTCCCGGGGGGCAGTGGCATCAATGTTTGCGACGTTAACTCCATAATCACTCGCTGCACTAAGAAAAGTTTTGACATCTGGGGTCGTTCAAACACGCAAGCAGCTTGCAGGCGGCTTACCAAACTAGCCACTGTCTCACAAGTCGCATGGACCGTACATGGGACAGGAGACCAGTTTAGCTAAGCGGCTTACTCAGCGCTTGTGTCTTTGAACGTGCCACAGAAAAGCTCTCCAAAATCATGAAAAGCTCTCAAAGATTGTACTTACATCAAGTATGGCATTGACTACAGACTTCAAACCGTCATCTTCAGGTGGGGGCAAATTGAACACAGCAAAATGTCTCTGAAAAATAGGAACAGCATTTAGTCAGGAGAGGTGAACACTAGTATCTATGTAGAGCTATGATCTCATGACAGACAGACAGACAGACAGACAGATAACAGGCAGGCAGACAGACAGACGGACACAGGCAGGCAGGGAGGCAGACAGACAGACAGACAGACAGACAACAGAGACAGACAGAGACACAGACAGACAGACAGACAGACGTACCAGCATTCTCTCGGAGATGTTCCTGTTGTCCATGCCGGGGTAGTCACTGAGCGCCATGGCGGACGTCACCGTCAGCCCCTCCACACTCTTCCACTCGAACGGCTTCTGCAGCGTGCACAGCGTGCGCTGGTCCAGCAGCTGACGGAGAAGCTGACAGGAGGAAGAGGAGAAGAAGAGGAAGTTAACTACAGGACCAATACCATCAGCACGTATCATGCTTTCACATATTCAGACAATGCAGTGAATTTCAGGAATATTTTAACACGTCATTTCATCACCAATGATATAATAGCAGTATTCTCCAACAGAGAAACAGAGAAATCAGATGTCATATCCTCATGTCCTCGTGTACACAACTGTAATAATAAAGTAACGATATCTCATAATCTTTAACAGTAGTGGAGTCATTAGAGCTGCTCGATTACTTTGCCGGCGTGCGCCGCTTTGCGCGCGCATAATTATGGCGTTTTCGATTTTGTTGTGGAGCACGAGAATTTCTAAATAGAACGCTGCGGATCGTTGTCGGAGTATGTGGTGACGTCATGAATTTATCCAACAACAAGGATAATATAATCGAAAATGCCTAAGTAGGTAGTCTGGCACCCGGCACACTTTGGCAAAAACAAAACGCAGGTAATGTTCATGGTTTAGGCATGTGGTGTACAGGCCTGACCCGATGACCTTACGAGCTCTCCAGGCAGACACTCTAACCACTGGACCACCAGGCGGGGTACGAACTCGAGTGTCGACTGACCTCGTTACACCGCTGTACTCCGTACTCGTCAGGGACGGGGAGGTTTACGTCGTCGATGAACACTTTCAATTTCTTGTTCTCCTTCGCTCCGTAAACAAATCCTGCAACGACAATGTTTGGTCATGAGTGAGTGAATGAAGTTTGGTCATGTAAGCATCAACTGGAATTGTAAGATCACTGCTAAGAGTTCCTGAAGGAAAGGAATGAATAAATTAGCGCTTTAGGTTGGGCAGGATGTAGCACAGTAGTAGATCTTTGGACTTCGGAGTCAAAGGTTCCAGGTTCAAATCCTGTCCCAGGGGCCCATAATGTTCGCAAAAGTTACATTTTTAACACAATATTGATAGGATGCACTGACTTATCATCCTTGGTCTTGTCAGTACCAGCCGGTGCTCGCAGATTTACTGCAACATTCAGTGCTATGGATGTTGCGGGTTTCCTCCTGCCCTAAACTGACAAGTCGTGATTTAGGTTGCAGGGGGTAAAATGTCACCGATTAGCGACGTTTTAAGGAAAGGAGGGAGGTTGCTGGGTGGGTTACCTTGTCTGTGGTAGATGTTGGCCTCTATGAACTGCTGTAGCTGGATGGCAGTCGAGGCTCCGGAG
The DNA here is from genome assembly GCA_034780755.1 of Lepetodrilus elevatus. NCBI lineage: Eukaryota > Metazoa > Mollusca > Gastropoda > Lepetellida > Lepetodrilidae > Lepetodrilus > Lepetodrilus elevatus. The sequence goes on along the minus strand of JAVCKZ010009902.1, from coordinate 1,573 downwards.
AACACCAGCCGCTTACACACGGACACCTGGTCATCTGTGGACAATCCACGAGTGGGTGTCAGTGCATACAGGTGTCCATAACACATGTGTCAATACAAATGTCAATATACACAGGTGTCTTCAAACATTTGCAAATTCTAATGTGAAAACATAATATAATGTATGAGATACTCACAATGAAACAAAATAATGTTGGGAACTTTTGTCTCAAAAGAAAATATCTTTGTAGACCATTGCATTAACCCTCTCCCTGCTAAAAGCGAGTTAACTTGCCGGATCATATGCAGAAATAGAACACTTTGATTTATATTCAGCAGTGAGAAGGTTAAGAGATGTATTCATCAAGCAAAACATAACATGATCTATTCTGACATACCTTGCGTATTCATGAACATGTTGATGAGAGTTGTCTTCCCTGATCCGTGCGGTCCCACCAGGAGGACGTTCTGGCCAGAGGACGCGGCCAAGTCCATCAGAATACGTGTCCGTATCTACGTGTGGAAACAAGTACACGTGACACAGAGTGGAAACAAGTACACGTGACACAGAGACACGCTCAGTGCACCAGGTAGATAATAGACGTGTATGTAACTAACACACACACATTGATTTGACGTAAACAGACAATGGAGGACTATAGCCAAAGCAGAATAAGAAACATATTAAGAGAAGTTTGTTTTCACCATGGTTACTGAAGAGTTGTGTTAAGCAATACTGAAATATCTACATCACAACAAGGATACTGAAGCGTTGTGTTCAGAAAGTGAAATATTGTTTTTTTTCCGTCATAACGAATGGTATGTAATAATATAATATGGACATGGCAGCAAAGAATTTTAGCAAATGCCATATTCATAACTGATCATTGAGATTAATGAGTGATGAAAATAAAATATTCCTTGAAAATTTCTTGCAAATTCAGTGACTATTCTACAATAATTCTGTGATAATTCCGTGACAATTTTGTAACAATTCCGCGATGACGAAGCACTGACCGTGTTGACGGTGTCCACGAACACCTCGCCAAGCATGTCTCTGTTGTCTGGATATGCTGACTCAGGCACCCTGCAACAGTCACGTGTCACAAGTCACAAGTCACAAGTCACGTGACTCACAGCAGCTTACTCAGATGCTATAACTTCAGAACAACATATTGAAATGAGACACAACAATTCAGATGCAATAATTTGCATTCTTAATTTTTTTTCTTTTTTCAAGTATTGATTTTATATTGTTGTTTTGATTGTCTGGATGGTTTCCATTCGGTTCCTTCTGGTTTCCATCTGGTTTCCGTCTGGTTTTCCGACTGGTTTCCGACTGGTTTCCGGGTGGAGGTACTCACCTGGAGTGCCACGGATCCCACTCCCCGGACTCGTCCACGTAGTAGTCAAACACACAGATGTCACGGTCATCGTCAGGCAGGCTGGAAGCAAGACAGTCCTCGTTATACAGACGTACGTGTCTCAGATACTACATGGATACAGTAGAATTACACAATAATTGAGAGAGAGAGAGAGAGAGAGAGAGAGAGAGAGAGAGAGAGAGAGAGAGAGAGAGAGAGAGAGAGAGAGAG
>JAVCKZ010009791.1:0-20428 GCA_034780755.1 Lepetodrilus elevatus | reverse complement strand
TCGTAAATTCTAAAAATTCGAACAGCCGCAAATCTAATTATTTTAGAGCGTACGAATAATTAGAGTAATTACGGTACCCCAAATGATTACTTCACAAATGAAGCTCATATTCTTTTAAAAGATATAACTGAGAAGCCGTGACATGAGTCAAATAATCTTGAAAGTGAATCTAAACCCCAATTAAAACCAAAACCAAATACAGATCTATAACATGTATAAAGTGTTCCTACTGGTACCGGTCTGAGAGATTACCCCGTTAGTCAAGTCAATAGACTGCATTGTGTAACCATGTCGGGTGCCACTGTAACATTACCGTTCAGATCCTGGGATTTTAACCAGAGTTATTAGTTTGTGAGTCCAATACTCTTCTGACTTAGCCAAAATAGTATCCCTTCTAGGAGTCCAATGGAAGCATATTATATATAGCACACCCTGCTACAATTGCACCACGACAAATTTGTTTTCCCTGAAATTATTTAAAAAAATGTTGTTTCCAATTAAGTAAGAAAGAAATAACCCCCAAATACATATTACAAAATAGAAATAGACATGACACAAAACATTCCGCTTTGTCTGGAACCCACTCTAATCACATACTGTCTGGTCAACATTATCTGATTTCCATGAATTCAATATATATGCCTCAGTGCTTCTGTCTGAACCAGAGAGAATTATACAACGTATGATTGAGAAGTTTAGTAAGAATGGCTACAGCGGGCCAGCAACAACAACTAGTAACATATTCATAGACAGGCAATGTGAGAACACAGACGGATAGGTGAGACAGACAGAAATGTGAGCACACAGACTTGTAAGACAGACAGACATTGTGAGACAGACAGATATACATTGTGAGACAGACAGACATTGTAAGACAGAAAGACAGACATTGTGAGACAGACAGACAGACATTGTGAGACAGACAGACAGACATTGTAAGACAGACAGACAGACATTGTGAGATAGACAGACATGTGAGAAGACAGACTTGTGAGACAGACAGATATGTGAGCAAAAAAGACAGATAAACAGACAGACATGTGAGACAGACAGATATGCACAGACAGATACCTGAACTTACAGACAGTGTCAACCATGTAGTTATAGATTGACATCTGGTAATACTGAAATATTATAACTGGTCTTTAGAAAATGCCTTATAACAAACATGACAAGAACTAACGCTAGGGACTACTTAAATGTAGAGTTGTTTTGTGGACAGTCAAGCAAAGGTTATCATTTGATCATGCTGCAGTTTTGTAGCTGGTCTTTAACGTGTCTAGTAGGAAATAAATGCCAATCACTATTGTGCTATTGTGGGATGACATTGTTTGGAAACACAATGACATTGAACATATTGTACTTTATCAGGTTTATGAGCAATGTATCAAGACTTGCCACCATTTTGCCGCTCGTTTCTCACCATGTAGTTTGCCTCTAGTTTGTTTCTAATTTTGCACTGGTTTGCTGCTCGTTTTCCAATAGTTTGACCTAGTTTGCCATTGCTGCAAGTTGGACAAGTTTCCTATCTTGCCACTAGTTTGACTAATTTGCCATTGCTGCAAGTTGGACAAGTTTCCTAGCTTGCCATTAGTTTGACTAATTTGCCATTGGTGCTAGTTGGACAAGTTTCCTATCTTGCCACTAGTTTGCCATTGCTGCTAGTTGGACAAGTTAACTAGCTTGCCACCAGTTTGCTGATGATTTCCCCGCTAATTTGCCACTAGTTTTCTGCTATTATTTCACTAGCTTGCTGTCAGTGTTTCACTAGATTGCTAATGTTGCTAGTTTTACTTACTGCTAGTTTTCAACTAGTTTGCTGTTAGATCCTCAAATTGCTGGCTTCCTATCTGTACTATTAATGACATTCATTGCTATATAGGGCAGCTCCACTGGCCTCTGGCATGAATATGGTTAATGATAATGGAAATACGACTCAAATGTGCTCATAGACTCACCTAGACCCTGTTTAACAGAATGGTCGGATCACTACTAGTCATAACTACGATACGTGAATAGCTAGTTACAACTCTTGTGGCACTACGATTATTCTGTGGAGTGGAATCATAGACTATAATTAATTCAGCAATGTAATTGGTTGATGAGTATTATTGGTACTTTTCTAATCATTAAAAAATAACAAATTCAAAAATGACAATACAAATTTATTTTAAGGAAAATAATTATGTGCAATTTTGGGATGTAAATTGCATGCTAACTTTTATTGTGGGTAGAAGTGTAGGTGACAGTGGGTATGATAGGGGTGTGGGTGTTATAGCTTGTATGCCATGTTCTTCATCTGTGGTCAATAACAATGTCAATGACGACTGCAAACTCAGTCATAAACCTAGGTCAAACTAATATTCCTGAAATAGACATATTATGGGCAGACATCATACGTGAAATTGGCGATTCTCGTCATGACCAGACACTGATATGATTACATAATACCATGTATATGTACAGCTACCAGGGACAAGGATGAGGAGTGTGTGTGTGTGACGACAGGAGTGGAGAAAATAACCAATAATTGACCAGCAATGAACGACGCTCAAATTGATATTTACAACATTCTCAAACATTCTTCCTTTCATTTCTCAAAAGAAATTAAATAAAAAGTGTCTTACTTAAGGCCGTTGGAGATTCTCAAATCTGCTCTTGCTTTCATTTCTTAACCTAAATAAAAAGTGTCTTAAATTAATATAAAGTAGTGACAAGGTCATTGATTGATGGGTGATTAGCTTACACAGCAAAGTGCAAAGTGAAATCGAGCACTGAAATGTACAAGTGACCCTATATAGATCTCGAGAGCATTTCAGCTCGTGTTTCTGCTGGATACATCAATGTACATCAATGGGGAAAACAGATCTATTTCTGTGTCTATTTCCTTCTTTAAGCACGTTAGCGGCGCTTTCCGAGTCCACCTCGTACAACCTGCTGTTCGCGCGTCGTCATAGCGCCATTGTAATGGATTCAGTGCGGCACCGGCCACATGAAAATTGGATTACTTTTCCTCGAGTTCCCTCTCACGAAAACACCGCCTCGGCCGCAGTGGGAGAAGAAAACATTGTACTTGCCACGCTCGCAGACAACAGTCGTACAGCCGACGCTTGATTGACAGACGAAAAATTATTACTTTCTCGTCAATGTATATTTCTTGTATATATCGGGCAAGTAAAATTGGACAAAGTTCAGGGATACAATGGATTTCTAAGCTGGTCAATATTCTCTTGAGAGGGATCGCGAAAGGGTTTTAACGGGGTTCAGAGGTGGAATGGCTTATCTCCCTTAGGTCAAGATCTGTGGACTATATTTGCATGAATCTAGATTTACAGCGTATTAAATCTGATTACGCTCAATGCTAATACAAAGAGCGATGCTAACGCTGTTATTTTCCTCGCTGATGAGACACTCCAATGTCCTTGGTACGGAAGTACTCCGCAAATTAGCATTTTTTCCATGAAACTACGGTCCCAGTGGGTTCGCTTGTTCAAACTGACATTACCCTAAGCCTTAGACTAAGGTAACTGCACCTCCCACTTTAGCCATAGACTTGCAGCATTGGTTGAAATTAGATGTTACGGTTTTGTGGTTTGTTAGATAGACTGACTTTGATTTTGAAGCAATGTTTGTTAGGTGAAATGTTTTAATTTTCCAGTTGGTCTTTTTGATTAAAAGTTCTGAGGAAAAGTATGGAAATGTTTTAGATAAATTATAGATCTACAACCACACAATCTGAAAAAGTATGGAAATGTTTTAGATAATTTATAGATCTACAGCCACACAATCTGAAAAAAAGTAAGAAAATATTTGAGATAATATTATAGATCTACAACCATTCTTCCTTAACCCTTTTCAGGATTAATTGATCTCTTTAAGGTATTTCGAGTTACCTCCAGCTTGTATAAGGTTAACATGACCATGCCACAGTTTTATCATTTAACAAAAATGCACGTTCATAGCAAAAACTTAATTAAGTTGCAGTATAAAACATGAATACAGAGCACTATTGTGTTAGAAGAGTACTGTTTATATTTCTCATTAACATGATTACCCTGTCCAAGCACAACCAAGTAATTTAACCCGGCCAATACCCAAATTAATCAATTTCTCCCGCAGTAAATGAAAGCTCAGCAAGATAAAAAAAAACACACACACCATGTGTCCTTGGTGGTACAATAGCAATAAAATAGGCCACAAAAAATCCATGTCCATTTTTTTCACCCCAACAAGATATTATGGAAAGTGCAAAACAATATGGCCCCTGACAAAGGGTGACTGAAACACCTGACATGTACAATGTTGCCCGTGATTGACAGGAAATGGCCGAGGACTGAATGACGGCAGTTATATGCTGACGTCTATTTCACAGCGTATTGCAAATATAGGTATATGCTTTCATACTTCTACCTTCACACTTAACAAACTTCAATAATTCAATTTTCAATACCACTTTGATGCTCTTGGGATAAAATTCATGTTCACTCAATGCTAGATATCGAATCCCTTACAATGTTAAAAGTTATCAAGTTTTGGTTTTAAAAAAATGCTTCGTGAGATCCATATTTGATAGTAATTCATGAAATGAAATAAGTTTCACAATTTCTAAGAAAACCTTATATTTACTTACAATCAGAACCCATATACCTACTAACCATTACCCATATACCTACTACCTACTACCAGTACCCATCTACATACTATCAATTACCCATATACCTACTATCATTACCCATATACCTACTATTGGTACCTAAATACTGTTCTGCTTTGTTTTTAAATTGGGGTTTAGAGCTCCTTTCAAGATTTGTTTACTTATATCATGACTTGGCAGGATGAAACCCACAACATCCTTAGCACTGAATGTTGCAGTAAACCTGCACGCACCGGCTGCATTGCCACTCTACAGACAACATCACGAACACTGTACCTGCATATTTGTACCTATGAATGATGTGGGATATTGTCAGAATCTGACCACTATGTGGACATGTACGACACTAACGCGATATATACATAAATGTATACGGAGCAGAATTTTGAACAGTAATCACCATATCTAGAATTACGAGTCAATATATGCGTATATGTGTATACACCGAGCTTTGACATCATTCAGTCAGCTCCGTGGGGGGTGAGGAAAAGGGGTCGGGGTGGGGGTGGAGAGGAGAAGAAGGAATGAGAGATTCACTTAAAGGTCTATTCTGTCTGTCTGCCGGATATTTATTAGACAATTTCGGAAATGAAAGAACTGACCATATAATTATACCCTCGGGACATGTTTCTCAAAGTAATGGAGATCTGGAGTTTGTAAATCATTAGGTTTCCTGTGAAATACGATCACAGATAAATAAGCTGGGTAGTGTACAGATTTTCTCATCAGAGTAACACAAGGTTGCGGACATGTGTAGGGAGTGTTGATAGCGCCAACATAACAACACATAGGACCTGGGCTTGGGTTTGGCGCCTATCAGGTGAATTCTACGGTAATACAGATGGTTTTCAAATAAAGTAAAATTAATACTAAAATAAATAGAAGCCTAAAATTGATTATAAATTGTGTAAATAATGAATATTATTGGGTAGGGTTCCACTTAGGTTTCAATTTTTTTAGTCCCAGAGACGCATGTTGATATACTTATCAACAATCTTTATTAATAAAGTGCGTCCAAACTTGAATTTTTTGCGTATGGGACGCAGGATTGCGCGTTCGGAGAAACCCTGTTATTGGGTGAATGGACTGAAAGTTTACATATTTTTAGAATTGGTAAATAACAATTAGAAAAGATTTGACTCTCATTGGGCTCTTGAGAAAGACCCTACGGCTGAAACGTTGACTTGGACTATTGACATTAATAAATGCATAGTATACATTCACCACATACGATACCTCCCACTCTTGTCTGAGCAAACACATTCATTATGTATATAGGTTGGTTCACCGTCGAAGGTCATTTTAGGAAACTGGTCCCTGATCCGCCAATTCTGACCTGGAATAAATTTCCATGTTGGACAATAGATTTGTGTGTGACTGCGTTGACATCCGCTGGCCTTGTCCATATCAATGGCAATGGCAGGTTTAGTGGGGAAATAGCCATAAACACAGTACGTATTCTCTTGTCAAACGGTCGGTGAAGCCAGGTCACACTAGCAGAACATGAAAGCAACGGTTGACACAGAATTAAGATTCGCACCTTTGATCTTCGGATTTAATGGCAAGAATACGTACTGATTCTGGACATGATATGAATGACTCGTGAACCTAATTATGCCTCAATAAGTGAGTGGCGTGCATTTATATCGTACATAGAAGAATTGGGATTTGGAAAAGTGGTAGCGAAGAGGAAAATTAGCCTTAAAAAATATATATAATTATGTTATGCTCACAACTGAAAATAAAAAATATTGAGCTTTGTGTACAGTTAAGAGTAATATGGTACATAGCAAATATACATTGAAATCGACGTGAATTTTTTTTGTGAATGTGAAATTGGCATGCTTCCATTTCAAACAGGACCAGATAGCGGTGAAGTAATAGCACAACAACAAACCCCAGTTATCAAATGTAAATATTATTTGACAATAAATTCAATCTATGTGCCTGGCAGTTCTTATGCATTAAATGACATGCTATCAGAGAGGATCTTGGTCGTAGATTTCGTACAGTTTATTTACCTTTACAAGTTGAAATCAACATCAAACTAAGTAAAAGTACACCCATTGACAATACATCTTGGATTTCAAGAGGTTAATGTATTTCCTATACACTTACTTTAACCCCTTAATCCCAAAAAGATCTATAGAGAATTTGATCACATTTCTATGCACATTTTACATTTTAACAAATGAAGCAATAAAATTGCTTTTGAAGAAAATTAAATTTATTCCACTATTAGGATCATAATAATTTCAAAGAGCGTTAACAAGGCCGATTTACCATCAGCAGAAAATGGGTTAATGAATGGGTATTTTTAATGATATTCTTTCCCTTGACAAGGTCGTAAATTTTAAGCAAAGCTGCCAATCAGAACCACTGTGAAGCAGATGTTTTGTTAGAATATTGAAATGTTTTTAAAGCTCTGATCAAATGTCATGGTCCTCAAATGACGACTGAAATTAGAAACTAACTCTAGTTTCTATGCATGCAAGCCTCAGTGGAGAATTCACGCCAAAGAAATAAAATACACAACAGGTTATAACACAAGTAAAATAGCGATATAAAAGTACATTCATTGACTATTAATAAATAATAAATAAATGTGTATTCGTTATAAAACATGACTTTTTTAATACTCTCATGGAAAGTGAAATCATGACTTCTAATTTTTGTTAGAAATCAAAATTACAACTAACAGTAGCGAATTTAGTTTTCACATGTTTAATTGATTGCTTTATTAATTTTTGTTATCATTAATGTCTCTGCTGGAACATTTCACTTATGCAACAAAACTTTTTATATACGGTAAGGAGAAACATATTTCATATTTCATATTTAATTTTTGTGTCATAAATGTAGAACAACCTCCAAATCAATTGTGTGTACTTTTAGATATCAAGCGACACATTGTACATTCTGTAATAAAACAAGGGAGGCTCATATTCTCTCATATCCACCCATCTGTTGCCTGGTGAAGTACGGACAAACCTCATGAAATATTTAATATACCAAGAAGTCAATTCTCTGAACAGTGCCACAATCAGTGTTCGAAATTACTGCTGGCCCGCTGGCCCGGCCATTTCTCCCAGTGCTAAAGGTATCCTAAGGACCAGTAGAAACTCATATTCTTTGTAAACATTTATTATTTGTATCATTATTCGGGCCAGTAGGTTTCCAGCGGTAATTTCGGACACTGGCTGCATAGAACAAGTAATGAAAGATAGCTTTGTGTGCGTGTGTGTGTGTGTGTGTGTGTGTGTGTGTGTGTGGTGTGTGTGTGCATATGTATGTATGTGTGTGTGTGTGCATGTGTGTGTGCGCGTATGTATGTGTATGTGTGTGTGTGTGTGTGTGTGTGTGTGTCTGTGTGCTTGCGTGTGTGTGTTCATGCATGTGTTTGTGTGTGTGTGTTAAATATGTTTGTAATAGAGTAAAAATGTCTAAAATACCGTAATAATTACATTTTGGGGGGATACATTTTTAACCTTCAATATCTGGGTGGTGACCAGAGATGCATGACATACATTGATTATATCAGTATATATATATTTATGTAATTATTGTATGTGAAACCGGCAGACATGTTCAAATAGCCATTAAGTTGGCTGTTCGCAGATCCTGGAAGTTTTTCCAATAAATATTGTTTCCAACCAAAAAAATCATATCAGTTCATTTCCTTTTCTTAATCCAGTAATACAAGGAGAAAGTTGAGGTAGACATCTTCAAAGTGATTCTTTCACAAAATATTTATTCCGTAAACATCGACAAGAGAGAATCTATAAACATCCCTCCTCTGTTGATATCTTACTAGTTACACTCGCAGACACTCACCGACATTTCTGTTTGCATACAGATTACGTTTCCATAGACATTATATCAATTTCTTACAGCTTGCAAACAGCCCTTCCATTTTCTATACTTAATTCCAGTTAGGATAGAGATGGTTTTTCTCATTGGAACTAACCCATGATAGAAGTGTGAGACATGAGATCAAAGAAGCTTTCCTTTTGGAAAAGTAATCACACTGCCACTGGTGAATATTCACCGTTATCGACTCATCTCGGATTCGATATTAGACGTACGCCATGACTTTAAAGCAGTACGTATCATATGCGTGATTTATCATTGTGAAGATTTATAATCGTTGCTTTAAGTCCATGTTATTTTCACTTCAGATGCTTGCCTTCGTTGTAATGGATATTTAAAGACACCATATCTTTGAATACTTTATGGAAAAAAGGATGAAAGAATGTTTGAGATTATTTTCAGCGACAATGGCCTTCAGAATGTGTGAGTTAAACTTGATCTAGTGGATTATAACCTGACCAGTAGTTATAGCAACATGGAAACTACTGTAATTTACTGTGACACATGTCTTGTGCATGAAGCTAATATAATCCTCTAAAGAAATTACTATCAATTTTCAAAAATAAAAATATTTAAAAAAAACATTTACATAAAATAAAATAAAATAAAAAATTGAATATTTCCCTAAAGCTCATGCATCAAATTACATTTTTTTTAAACTTTTTTTCTATTTTATTTCTGACACATAAAACTGATTCAGGTTTCATTATGACTATTGTAATATTAATATTACATGTTACATCATGTTCTGATTTTATTGAAAAACAATACAAGAGAATAAAAATAAGATAATATATACATAATCGATCTACCCATTCATTATACAGAGAAATTATTTATTTTTTTTAACTTTAAAACAATATTAATATTTTTCCATATTTTTATGACACATTCCAGGTTTCATGTGACCTATTACACAAAAAGCATAAATCAAAATTGAAAACATACTAAAAAAAACCACACAAAAACATCATACAGCTTTAGGCATGGCAATTTTACACATTAGAACTAAACGACATCAGGTACGTTAAATTTTATTATGTTGTTGATAATAAAATAACCATCTGAATAATTACGCCATATGATAATATTGTTCTTTCTTATTTTATATAGCCGGTTCAGGAATACATGAATTAGAGTCGATGTGAAAAATTAGTCGAGTATATCATTGTCGGGTAACCACTGCGAAATAGTTATTTATGCACGTTATGTCGGGCAATGTATTGAACAGGAATAATGAAGTTGTTGGTTATAGCGACTGTCACATAAGAAATCCTCGTCAGCAATTACGCAAGCATGTATGTCAGTGAAGGTCGTAATTATGACAATTGCCTCCTCAAAGAATCAAATTGATCCGACTCAGTTGAGAGTATTGAATTTTCCGTTTGTGTTTTGTTCGTGACTTCAAACACGAAAAAATTACCATTGATTTCATGTTGGTGGAATTGAAAACACTTTTATTTTTAAAATGTAGATAAGAGACACTTTGTAAATATTTACTCATGGCAAGTTTAGTGATAAAGAAATATGTCGATGATGACGAAGTTTTCTCGATTTTTTAACTGCGGATCGCGTGAAATAAAACATGTCAGGACTTAGTTTGCGAATTATGCGATGAACCATTTCCAAGTTTACAATGATTCGTGTGGTAATACGGGACTGGAGAAGACAAGATATATAACATGATAATAGTCTGAAGTAACGCAACCCCATGTAGTAACATGACCCCCCTGTGTGGTAACATCACAACCATAACCAAATACTACAGCTTAATTAACCCTCTCCATGCTGGCATGGTCACAATTGCCACTCTGCAGGGCATCTACAGTTGTTTTCAGGAGGAAGAAGGTTAAATAATATCATAACGATTAAAGTCAGGATACACTTAACGCTCGATCCGTTCCCAAAGTATCCCTGCTACCGTTCCTCATCATCCAAATGGCTAGTCCATCACAAGGTCGAAATAGATATAGCGTATTACATACAAGTGAAAGAATCTTGAAAGTGGCTCTAAATCCAATATATAAAAAATCTTTAAAATAATAAAATCAACATACAAGAATAAGCAGCCTTGAATGCTAACAACTTCCACAGTTAGATTTAGTCGTTCCTAAAGATATTAATATGAATGATTGGAATCAAATGGCTGAAGACAATATTGTCATGGCTCTTAAGGCATTGAATGTGTCCACGTTTCTGACACATAGTTCATCTGTTATTATCTGATACAAATATGTCTGGCATACATGAGTTATCGATCTGACACAAACCTATCATCTGTCTGACACTGTGTATGACACACAGCTATCTGTATGACCTGCAACTATCATCTGTCTGACACAACTGTCATCTGACACATGGCTATAATCTGTCTGACACACTACTGTCATCTGTCTGAAACACAACTGTTATTTGATACAACAATCATCTGTCATCTGTCTGACACTACTGTCATCTGACCCTACTGTCATCTGTAACACTACTATCATCTATCTGACATCTGACACACCACTGTCATCACTTTGACACACAATTATCATCTGTCTACCACAACAATCATCATCTGACATATAACTGTCACTTGACACACAACTGTCATCTTTCTGTCATCACTTTGACACACTACTGTCATCTCTCTGACACAACTGTCATCTATCTGACACACAACTGTCATCAGACACACTACTGTCATCTGTCTGACAACTGTCATCAGACACAGAACTGTCATCTGACACACTACTGTCATCTGTCTGACACACAGTTATCACACAGTGTTCAGCTTAAGGTCAGGATACTGTTTCAGGAATTGTTGGGTCTGGCGGACGTCACTGGCGACATGTAATGAGAAGAGGATCAGGTTAATTCTGTTTGATGATCATTACTCCCGTTAACCGGAGAAAACTGAAAATCAATGAAAGGCGAGCTAAAAGGCCAATGTTCCGTGCACGACTCATGTCGCCGCTGTTCCTATTAACTGATTAATAATGCTGACAATCTTGAAGCTTTCATACCTATGCAATTCATCTGCTTTCACCTCAGGAATTCGTCAGCATCAGAAGGATGATAAGACTTTGTAGCAATGTCAGATGTTCCTATTGAGAAATGCCAGAACTATGTTACATTAAGAAACGGTAGCAATGTCTTCCTCGGCTCCGAGATACTAAAACGAGATCTGGCAAAGTTCAACGACTCCCTATAAAACCTTTGGCTTTGCACATTAGAATTCTGGTTGCATGCAACTGATACTAACGTTAGCGAATCCTTAACTAATTCTGTCCAATATCATTAAACGTTCGGTGATTACATATGAAGGCCCTATCTGGAATATGATTCCTTGTCAGAACTGTTCTCATTGAAGCATTATGCCGACTAAAAGGAGCTATAGCTACCAGTATTTTGGGACATATCATGAAATTGACACCGCCACGCACATTGTGAAATTGACACACTTACACACATTGCAAAATTGTTCTAGTTTATAGATACTAGTATACAAAGTTACAATATAATCTAACAATTTAGATCCAATTGGCAATTATATACAGCAATATGCATTGGTACTATAATATTGTAGCCTTTGACATCCTGGAATATTTCAAAGGATTTCTTAAAATATTTTACGGATTAAATATCAATGGTTTACGACAAAGTAACAAAATTGGATAACAGTGGGTACAATTTGATAATAATAGATACAATACAAAATAGTCGGTACAATTCGATAATAATAGATACAATTGGATAACAATAGGTATCAATATTGGATAACAATATGCATCAATTGAATAACAATAGGTATAAATTGGATAGCAATGGGTATCAATATTGGATAACAATGGGTACAATTGGATAACAACAGTTATCAAGTGGATATAGCACCTCTAGGTATCAATGTCTGTCATCTCAGAGTGAAGCCTTAGTGTAATGACATACATCTTAATCGTGTCGAAGGGAAATCGGGTACTTACCAGGGGGGAAAGTACCAGTGTGAAAATTGACTTGCCGTCAAGTACCATTTTAATGTCATAAGCATTCCCCTCACGCGCAGACCAAGTAGCATTTCTAGGAGGCGGATAATGAGTGATAGTCGTCCGAGGACAAAATCATTACTTTCTATATACCGACTCCTTGACGTCTTATGACAATGGATTATACCGCCAGTTTCGGCGCTATTTTCGCTCGATGTAACTAATGTGCATCCACTAAGTGCCGGGGGTTTGTCTCGCTGTCGAGGCCTCTGAGTGCTGTCTGTGTGTATACACACCCCAGATATCGGCAGTTCCGCTCCGTAACTGTGTATATATACGGAAGGAATGGATCCAGTTAATGACCAGGACCAGGAGTGCAATGCTACCGACACCACAGTGAAATTCAATGGTGTGAGTGGCACAACTGTCGTTACGGAATGGCATATCGCCACTTCACGATTCGATGTAAAGCACTCTTCCGACGTGTGGTCCAGACAACTCATTCTGATTGGAAAATTGTATTAAATTCATGTCAAAAAGTGTACTTGGTACGTTATTTTTGACAAATATCGCAAATGTTCTAGACTATTTTATTTACTGTCTGTGACCGATAGCGCGTTCTCATAAAGGTTCTCTGCACACGTAGAATTATATAAAAGTTCGCTGGACACGTAGAATTGCAATGTCTGTGAGTTGTGGGCAAGATGACGTATATTATCAATAACTTTGACAAGATCAGGCTAAAAACGTTTTCATGTACTAAGCTAAAGTGCAACTTTTACAGCATTTTTTTTTATGACTCTATATTTTCATTCATTCATTTTCATTCATGATTTATTATGAATGTAACATTATATATATTTACTGACAAACCATGATACGATTAAAATAATCTAGAAAGCGTCTTTTAACCTTCTCCCTGCTGAATAAAATCAAAGTGTTCTATTTCTGCATGTGATCGGGCAAGTTAACTCGCCTTCAGCAGGGAGAGGGTTAACGCATAACAAATGAACATAAACATTTACCTTCATGACAAATCGACGTATGTTCAAAGTATGCAACAATCGAATGCGTAGTATTTTTTTTTTAAGGTCAAAATTATCAATAGAATAGATCAGTTAGCTTTTGCCAAGTTTATGTATTAATGCATAACCTATATCAAACACAAATATATCTGGATATGCCGTATCTCTGTTCAAACATGCTTGTCTTTCTTTCATCATCAACATGGTGTGTCTGAGTGTACTAGCTTTGTTTAATGGCATGGGATCGATTTAAAGCAATACCGCTGCCCATACACACGAGTGTCACAACAATATGTACACACTCAGTTGAGAAGGGGAGCTTTAAAACTGTGCGTAATGAAATTGACAACAGTTTAATGCCAGTCACTTATGCTAGGTCAAGTCCCTTTCATCAATGGCCTGTTGAGACTGGGGACAGGTCATCACATCAAGATCATGTATATTTCATGTACATTACCATCGTAAATTTCTCGAGTGGGTTTCACAAAGACATTTCTAGTAGAAATTATACATTGACAAATTATACGTCAAATTTATTGGCAATCGTTGACGGTCATTGACTTGTGGTACCGTATTCATATTTCTGTATGAAGTGGTGCATGTATTCATATTTCTGTATGAAGTTTATATCATTAAATAAATTACATTTAGATCTTCCTATGGTTCCCCATTTACTAGTATAATACAGAATTTGGAGAAAATGAATTATACAAGAATGATGCTAAAGATTATATAGCTCACAATATAAGAATTAATATCTTCTATTAATCCTCTCCATGCTGAAGGCAACTGGAAATGTCCTAAAGAGCAGTGACTGTGCATAATCCAGCAGGGAGAAGGTTAATATACACCACATTTGTGTTCAGGCCATGAAATAACAAAACTTTGAATATGATTTCATAATCATTTCACATTAAAACACTCAAATACTAATGTACCAATATTTTTTTGGTATATGTTGTATAGGGAACGGTATGGTACAAGCAGCACTGGCTTATATTATGTACCAATTCCTTTGTACCATTTTGGACAATACAATACGTTAACCCTCTCACTGCTGAATTAGGCACAGACACTGCTCTTTAGGGCATCTCAGGTTGTTTTCTATTCAGCATGTAGGTAGTTAAACCAAATACTAATGTAAAATATGAAATTGTACTAAAACATGTTTCAAGATTAAATTACAAAATATTTAAGTACGATTTCATGTTCAGGCTCAGATTTGTGAACAAAACTTTAAGGAGCATGAAATCGTACCATTTTTTTCCATAATCTCAGGTCCATATGAAAATTACATAAACATTTCGTAACATTTTCCAAATATTAAAAAGTTAAAATGTCATAACATCAAAAACACAAAATTAAATTTTTAAAAGCATCTTCAGATTTATAAGTAGCCGATATAAAAAATATAAAATCTTTAAATGAGCAACTTCATCTCAGAAAATTCTGACACCAACATATTAGTAGTGTTCTTTTTGAAGAACCTAATGACAGTAAACACATTACAGTATATGGCGTGACATTTTGCTTGGGAAACAAAAGATCAAATATTCCTATATGAAATGAACAACTTGATCTCACAAAATTATGACAGTGAATATAATCAGGTCAGTGACAATCCTACACACAAATAATTACATAAAAAAAGCTCTTAAAAGAGCAAAATGTCATAAAAGGCATTACAACATGTAATCTGACATTTTATGTTTGGAAAACAACACTGGATATCTGCCATGTTAGGTGAAATGTACATTTCAAGCCTGCCAATCACGAAATGTATGGAAAGACCAAAGGGCCATGAGTAACACTAACTTGTCGGGTGTAATGACAGTAGAAGTCATCTGGCTACGGTGGCCACAGTGGTAATAATACGTCAACGTCCAACCCCTTTCACCAGTAATCACCGTCCTGTGTTCAATAAGTATCTCATGATAGCATTACCTCCGTACCATTTTACAGTCGTGTCAATAATAAGTAGTTACAGTCAGAGAAGAGGGACCACAACAGATGTATTCTCGGCTATCGCGAGGAGAATATACAGAGAGAAAAAATCGTCGCAAATGGGTGAAAGATTCACACATCCAACGTTAAACTCCATAATCATTCACTCACTCTAAAAAAAAGCCACCAGAAAACGAAAATGTTTGAAGAGTTTTATACGATTTGGAAGTTAAGGCATGTGCGACTTTCCTTGCGCTAGTTCACTGTTTGACAGCTTGCTATTAACTATCTGAAATCTGAAAGTCATATGAGAAGATGTTCTATCGACAGTAACTCAAAGAAATATGTCGACATTTACTCTCACAAGGAGAGCTCCCTTTACTTGGTGATGGAAATTAACTATTTTTCTCCTGCTGGCAACGCGAGATGCCCAATAGTTTTGACAAACCATGCCTTTTTATGCTATTTTTTTTTATTTGAGGCTTAAATACCCGTTTTCAAGATAAAACCTGCAACATATGATCATATCAAATAACAACAAGATGTCATAGTCCTATATAGAAATACTGAGAGCCACATAATCATGATCATAATTCATGAATATTTATGATTTAATACATGACACCTAAAAATTATGCTAACTAACAACAAGGTGTCATAATGTCAGGTATATAGAAATACTGATAGCCACACAATCATAATCAGGAATTTGACTAGACGGTCTCTACTTCTGCCTTCTGACAATTGTTGCTTTACTCAGAATCAAACAAAGCACATCTGAGCAGCACTATGGATTTTTGCACAATACAAATATTTACTTATTATTATTATTATTATTATAATTCATGAATATTTATGATTTAACAGACAACACCTAAACCATGCTAACAACATTCCATCTGTCTCCGGGCTCGGATATCGTATTAAACCTGCAGCTAATGAAGTGAGGCCTTTTGTTACCAGAAGCCAACATCTGTCTCCAATGACACGGTTGACCTTCCCTCTGCCAGTGGCAACCGGAGATGCCCACACAGAACAGCATTTGTGATTAACGCAGCAGCGAAAAGGTTAAAACCATTCACAGCGTGTATATATGATAAGCTGTCCCACTAATTACCTTGCCGATATCAGCTCGTCAATCAATTGCTCAGACAGTAGGAAATGGACGATATGAGGAAAACCAGTTGTATTCGGCTAGAGTGAACCACGTATAATAACTACAGTTTCAGCAGTACTAATCTGAACCCCAGATTATGAAACTTTCTGAGTACGATTACATCCTCAATTGCTATATTGTTTGCTGTCCTTTTTGACATTTGAAAACTTTACAAAATATAGCAATAAACATAGAAAATTACTGCAATTAGTTAACAAGTAATTGCACATTGATTTCATAGGATATATGCAAATATAAATTTTAATTAAAATCACTGGTAATATTAAAGAATTTTACAGTATTAATAATGTGGTACGCCTGATATACAGTAAAGCATTTTTCAGCAAATACGTTGGAACACAAATATAAATAATTACAATTATTAGCTAGTAACATGCAGTACAGAAATTAACACTTATAATGCCTCAAACCCATCAGTCATATCAAGATAGAATTAACAAGACAAGCTATTACATGTAATTAACAAAATTGAAGAATCTGCTCGTATACAGAAAATTAGCTAATGATGATATCGTAAGGTAGGAGCTTCATTTGATGGTGTTGTTAATTAACAAATAGATCCATAAGAATTGTACAATCGCCTAGGTAACCATGGTTTCCAGGGGCGACCAGCAGTAAGTTTCATCAGACAGGTGTAAGGGGATACCGTCACTTGCCTCGGGAAATCTACAAGACTTCACTGCAGTCCTCAACATCACTGTGTACATCAGACGCCGCAATGTACGACTGACATGGCAATGAAAGGACTGGACAGTGGAGCTCAATATCTGCAATTTACATCATACACTGCAATATGCATCAGATACTGCAATGTACGACTGACATTGCAATAAACAGGAGAGTGGACAGTGGACCTCAATATCCGCAATGTACAATGGACATCACAATAAACAACTGACATTGCAATAAACAAGACTGGACTATTACTATAGCCCTCAACATGGCAATGTGCATTCAATATTGAAATGTACAACTGAGTGAGTGAATATGGAGTTTAACATTGCTGCGGAATCTTTCACCCATTTGCAACGATAATGTACAACTGACATCACAATGTACAAGATGGGACTGACTATCCCTCAACATTGCAATGTGCATCATATGCTGTAATGTATAACTGACATCGAAATAAACAGGTTTGGACAGTGGACCTCAATAACCGCAATGTACATCATACACTGCAATGTGCAACTGACAAACTGACATCGCAATGTACAAGATTACATTGTAGACCTCAACATCACAATGTACATCATACACTTCAATGTACAACTGACAAACTGACATCGCAATGTACAAGACCTCAACATCACAATGTACATCAGATACAGCAAAGTACACACATAATGCAATGTACATCGGACAATGCAATGTATCATATTCTAAATACATATTATTTTAATTGCTAACAAGCTCATTTAACTGGAGTATGAAACAAGCTGTGCACTGTAGCCGTGTGAGATATAAACCATTCCAAGCAGTCTCATCCAACACAAACAATTCTGTGAGAACAGGCTGCCAGAAATCACTCAGATATAATGTTTGGCACCAGTTGTAACAGAACGCTATCGATCCTGGGAATCGAACCCGAGTCACCTGGATTTGAATCCAACACTATCCAATTAGCCAACAGCGTAATTCCGCTGGCCAAGACCAATAGGAACATTTTATATCGCACACGAGTTGACATGACTACATAACAATGACAAAATAAACTGGAAATAATATTTTGCAAATGTGAACCAAAACGAGGCATATTCATTATGTATGTATACAAATTACTTGGCATAACTTGAAACACCCTAAATTTAATGGTGATTAATTACCTGACAGTGTTGATCCAGATACAGACACAATACTGATGATCAAGCTGGGGTTCGTCTCAAAACTAATTAGGATAATACTGGATTTAAAACAAGCTGGACCAGAAACAATTCTTAAAAGATGAGCAGGTCATCGTCGATTTAAAAATTATATTAAAACTAATTATTTTAATCCTGACCTATTCTGATAGAAATCTAGGACTTTTATCAATTTAGTTGTGTGGGAGGTAAAAAAATCAAATCAATCTAAAGAAGGAAAAGTTGTGATTGTTTATGAAGTCAGATTTCCCCATCCCAAACAATGGGAGTGACAAAATGATGGATTGTTTGAGAATAAAGCCAAGACAATGGGTACAGAGTTGTCAACAACAAACACCTGTCGTCACACAAATCAGATGAGCCGGTCATCGTCAATTTCACTTGTAATCAATTGCCGTAGACCAAAAAAAAATAAAAAGGAAAAAAATAGGACCCACCACCAAGTCAGGAAAGCTCAAAGCAAAGCTGTCTCATAGCATTGAAAGACAGGTTTATAGCAACTAGAATTTATCTGAAAGCATCCAAAACAAGACGTTTTTCTCGTAAAAACCTATAAATGTCAAATTCATCTGTTGTGCTACATTTGATCCTTAATGTTCCCAACAGTAAATGTCAAAAAAGGTGAATTGATGAGTCGACTGGAATCAATTTAAACATCACGTCAGATGAAAAGACTTTACTCGTAATTAGATTCAAGTATTAACGGTCAGACTACTTTTAATGTATATATTTCTAATCAAAGATGGACAACAAAATGAGAAATTTCATAGAATTAAATTTTTATGGTCTATTTGAATTACTTTTAATATTAATTTAACCACCTATTTCACTTTTATTTTTTAACAAATCTTACACTACATCAGTATTATTTCAATATTTTAATATATCACATAGAATCTTATATTAACAAGACACGATCACAATCTTTGCAATAGGTCAATGGTGAGAAATGAGATTAATTCATGTTCAGATTTCCCCAATGTGACTTTTTTTTCTAATCTAGATATATGATTTTTTTTTACAATGATGAACACGGTTCTCACAATCACGTCAGTTAAGAACGTATGTACTTAAGAACTGTAAGTTATTACAGGCTTTGTCAGCCATGTTGAAACTGTTTACATAAATCTGTGTATGCAGTCTTTATTCAGGATATGAACACTTTACGAAATTTTACGATTCACATGGGAACATGAATACCCCACCCCTCCCTCAATTCCCATACCCTCTCCCTGCTGGATAATGCACATTCACTGCTCTTTGGGGCACCTCCGGTTGCCCAGCAGGGAGAGGGTTAATCCCCCCCCCCTCCCACCCTCCTCCCCAGTTTGGGGCCAGAGCATATGCAAGACCAGATGGAAAGGTACTAGGAGCAGAAGAGAAATGTTTACTGAGACCCCCAGAAAAAGAAGAAAGCAGTCGCATCCGGTAGTGATAGCATCTACTTGTGGCAACATAATCAAATAATATAGGTTGGTAGGAGCATCACAAGTAAATGTTAATTTCTTCTCCCTCCCCCTCCTCTGAAATAGACGAGGGCTGGCCTCCCCCTCCCCCTGAAATAGACGAGAGCCGATGAAGAGATCACAACGGAGCTGGAGCAGGTACCGAGGATGAGGAGAGGTGTGAAATGGATCAGTTGCTTGTCGATTTCAGTGGTGGGGGGTCGTGTATAACTCACAGAGATAGAGAGGAGGGAAGGAGGGAGGGCAGGGAAAGGGTGGAAGAGGTATAGGGAGTGAGTGAGTGAGTGAGTGAGTGAGTGAGTGAGTGAGTGAGTGAGTGAATATGGAGTTAAAAGTCGCTGCAGGAATCTTTCACTAATTTGCGATGAAGGTATAGGGAGAGATGGAGGGTAGGGAGATAGAGATAGAGAGAGAGAGAGAGAGAGAGAGAGAGAGAGAGAGAGAGAGAGAGAGAGAGAGAGA
>JAVCKZ010009680.1:0-20430 GCA_034780755.1 Lepetodrilus elevatus | reverse complement strand
TGTGTCTACCAAACAGCGGTGGAAAGGTTTTTGGAAGTACAAACATGATTTTAGGTATGTCAAGTGAATGTATTTTGCAGTTGTAGCTAAGAACTAGTCCTAAACGACCACAAATATCTGTGATATTATGCCTTTAAATTTGTTTGCCTTTAAAGTATAAAATCATATTCAATCGTAAAACCCCTAATTAAATACAAATACATCCACATATTTAGTAATTTTAGCTCATTTTAATAGTGTTTTCATGTACAATTATGCCAATAGTGTATGCAAATGATGTTATATATGCGTCATCAGTATGTTTTACTGCTCTCCTTGTACATGAACTTTCTACTGAACTCTCTTGTATATAAAAACAACAACAATGTAATTATAAACTTGTCATTGTATTCAAGTTCAACATGTTCTGTGTCATTTGATGAACCATGAGTATAATTTTCTACTGAACTCTCTTTGTATATAAAAAACAAAAAAAACAATGTAATCATACACTTGTCATTGTTCAACATGTTCTGTGCCATTTATGAATCATCTAATCAGTGCCCGTTTCTACTGAACACTCCCTATGTCCTTGCGAATACTATTGTATTAACTTTGGCATTGTATTCTGTCATTGGATGAATCATCAGTATCCATTTCTGCTAAACACTCCCTTCTCCTTGTAAATAATACTTTATTCAGTTTGACAGCTGTTAGTTTGTCATTGTATTCAAGTTCAGCGACATGTACTATGTGTCATTGAAGAAAGCATCATCCATATCTACAGAGCTCTCCATAGACAAGAAGCCTTTACCGAACCCTTTGTGCACCTCTACAGTCGGTCACACTGGGAGATAACTCTGCTTGTGTTTGCGAGGTACCTGCACGAGTTGCCTGACCTGTCAGATTCCCAGTAACTTCCATGGGTGAATATGTCTTCGATTCTGTCGATACAACAACAGCCTGACTTGACCTGCTCGGCAGAAGACTTATTTGCCAAGGCTTCCGAGCGGTTGGCATGACCGGGGAATGTTTCACCTCAAGAGACTTTCCCTGAGCACCTAGAAGACTTACTTGCTGAGGATTGTGAGCGGCCAACATGACTGGGGACCATTGCTTTTGATTCACACCTAGAAGACTGACTTGCAGAGGCTTGGCAGCTACCTTCTCTGGAATTGCAAGATTACTGACTTGACCCTCTTTTCTCGTCAGACAAAATTCAATCGGTGATGGTTTCTGTCCAGTCAGAGAAAACTTTTCTCCAGTCTGAACATTGACACCAAAGATTGTCCTGCAAGGATAAAATGATGCAAGTTCATGGACGGGATGGGTATCAACATTTTCTTGAACTGCCTGTTGAAGGAGGTGAATGTCATCGTCAGCTTCATCCTCGTGCTCCAGACCAGTGTTTACCTCCGCGTCACCGCTACACGATGGACCTGTGCTCATCCCTGCGTCGCTGGATGGTGTCTCAGTGTCTTCGTAGACAATGATCAGAGGTGCATCACTCCCGTTAGCTTCACTATGCTTACAAGTATCACTTTCTCTGCTGTCAACTGTTTCATTTTCCTTTGAGTGGATTCCCTGTACAATAACACCACTGTCACCAGCAACAATCTGTTGTTGCATTGACTTTGTTTGATCAGGATCCAAGCTCAACAGGAAAGGATCAGATGATGGCTTTGCTTTACCAGCTTCTGGAAGATACTTATTCACACTGATTGGGATCTGTACATCTGCCATGTCTGCATTGGGATTCACATGCAGTGTGTGTGAAGTAGTACCAACCTTTGTAGGACCAAGACTTGAATCTTTATAAAGAAACATGGTCACTACTTTTGGTGGAGGACTAGGTTCTGTTTCCATAACTGGTCTCTTAGCATGCGTGATCTCTGGCAGGACATCACTATCATTTGTAATGCTATCCACTGGCTTCTCACATGGCTCGGGACAAACATCTTCACTCCTTGCAGTTTCTTTGATCCTTTTCCTCTGCCTTTTCTTCAATGTTTCATTCTTCCGTCTCTTGGCTTTCTTAGCAGTTCCCTGGCTTTTGTCGACTGAAGTCCCACATTCGTCTGCCTCTTCTCTCTGTTCCTCCTCTATTTCCCCAGACGACTCCCCCAATCGGATTTTCTCGACTATTTCCAAGATCCTGGAGACCATCTGCGTCCTGCTGATCTCGATGAATGGTGAAGCTTCGATGTTCTTGTAACCAGGACACTTCCTACCGGGGACTTTCACGAAGGGCTTTACTTCCCTCAGCGACTTTTCGACATGTTCTTCCTGTTCTTTATTCAGACGTTTAGGACGCCTCTTCTTCCTTTTGCATCTTCCCAACGCTGTATAAGCATTCTGAGCCACCTGCGACACCATATCCGCCGAGGCCGACACAATCCTGACGACTCGATCTGACGAGTTGTCTGGGAGGTTCTCGACCAGTGTCTTCTGACTCTGCACACGTAGATGGTGCGCGTAATCGGCTTCACAGCACCGACCCTCCCCTCCCTCCAGGTTGACGAACGCCGTCTGCAGGGTCAGCTCTCTCTCATCAGCTGAGACATGGTGTGTCTGACCTTGAGCAAGAAGTCCAAGTTCTCGTGGAGGTGGTTGTTGTCTGGGGAGAAGGCGTAGTAGAACGGCATGCTGTACAGGGCGTCGCAGACCAGTCTATCCGAGTCTCCTTCTCGCGCCGTGTCCTCCATTTCCAGGATGTGAACCACCCACTGAGTGAGCTGCGAGCAGTAGTTGTACAGCTCGTCCCGCTCAGACTCGCTCTCCTCTACGATCTCCTGCACCGTGCACGCGCCTTCTCCGTCGATGGACTTGATCAGGAACCTCTTGTCGGACACCTCGGGAGCGAGGTCGCGGTAAATCTGCGTTCCGTACTGGTAAAAGGACATGAATTTTACGAGTGCTTCGGCCGATATCCTCATTTTCTCGGTCCTAGTCATGTTCCCCACGTTCTCGGGGATGTTCTTGGAGGCTGTTTTGGACACTGTGTCGATTCCAAAGTATTCGATGGCCTGTTCCTTGATGAGAGCTTTGCCGTATTGTAGGAGGTAGTTTCTGTGAAATTCATAGTTTTTCTCTACATCTCCGGTCATACTTGTGAAGAGGAATTTTGACTTGTAGTGGTACAGCGTTCCTACGGTGCTGCGGGATTTCGGGCTGAAAAACTTCTTGTACGCTTTCTGAAATGCAAAAGAAATGTATTAGAGCTGTTAAGTTTTTGCTGATATCAAGGCTTGTCAGTTTTTATAACGTTATGAAATCTGCAACACCTGTAGTTCATTATTATTGCAGTTTATTGCATACCTATCAATGCTATGACCCATTTTGCATATACGATAACAGCCGACAGTAAGCCCATATCGCAGGCCGAAAATCCATATCAAAACAGGATCTGTCTACATATAGTATATACTAATAGTTGCGCTATTTTATCGAGGAACAAGGTCGCCGCTATGACAAAGCAATGTCATCATCGGGAATCAACGTCATAGTTACTTCAACGTCAGAGTTGCTGGAGATTTATTTATTTAAAGCGACTCATACATAAAAATGAAAGTTATAGAGCTGATGATCCTGTACCACATAGTGTGATTGATTCCTTCCAAATGACCTGCTATGTTCATTATTCGGGTTTATTTACATAACACTGACTGGTGAACAGGACGATACAATGTTGACATGTGACTTCATCCACGTTGCGCCATGCGCAAGAAACTCATGCAAGCTGTGCAGAGACCCGTTATGAGTACGCAGTGTGCGAGAAACTCATGCAATCCATGCAGAGAAACCCGTGTTGAGAAGGCCTCGCCAATTTCAAAACAAACGATTGTTTACATTCGCCAAGTACAACAGCGTATTTCGATGGGTTTACTTGACATTTCATGCCTGAAAGTTCGTATTCTTGCTAATATTGCTCTATATTATATATGACCAATAATAAAAATGGGCATAGGTGAAATCTCCCAAGTGTATGAGTCCTTTTAAAAAGAGTATTTCTTGTCTTCTATGTAAATTTACACCTAAACCACACTAAAAAGTAGCAATGGGTAGAAGCAGGCAGCGACTGCTGGGGATACAAAGTGACAAACCTACTGAGTAAGTCTTCTGTTTCCTCTTGTGTGGGACAGATGTGGACAGTCAGCGAGGTTCCCGCGGTGTTGGTGAAGTCGCTGCTCTCCTCTCCGTACACGTTGTCTCTAATACCAGGAAACTGCCCAGCACGGAAAACAACCAACATGTCAACTACATATTATTTTAGTTTGTGCATGATATTATTGTGGGAAAACAATTAATAATCCTTTACTAATACTATTACTAGTGAGTGTGAGTGAATATGGAGTTTAACGTCGCTGCGGGAATCTTTCACCCATTTGCGACGATACTATTACTAGTCTTGCTGGAACCATAAACAGGGGTTAATACTAATGCTAGTCCTATAGTATAGCCAATGGTTCATGGTTTCTGGCTCAGACTAGTAGATTCCTAACATGGCTAGATAAATTTTCAAAGCACCTACCTTGTTTTTATAATTTATAAAAACAAGACTAGATCTAGATCAATGTATCTCTATTCCTGAGTCGTTTATTAAACACATTGATACTTTCTATGTTAGTTGTTGAGGACTAGTAGATGTTTTACCCCACTAGTCCTGTATGGCTAGTGCTCATTTCAGTTAGTATTAACCGCGGCATAAACAGGTTAAACATAACAGTATCGTCAAATTAAAATATTCTCATGTTTCTATGTTAAACCTAACCATCCTTGTAGCTTTACTAACTAAACTCGTTAATTTCACCATGTTCATTGTGTAATAATATTATATAAATAATGTCAAAATATTGCACAAATAATTGCATTAAATCCACTCTTGAAAGCATGCTCATAGCACTACGTTATAGGGCGTCACATGAAAGTATTGGTGGGAGCCTCATTGTGAAACTGACTTCCGGGGACAGCAGGCTCCTAATAATGACAACTACTACGAGAATAAGCGGCAAGCTCATATAACTGCGCATTCATTAAGAACCAGTTGAGAAAAACCATTGTTCCCATCATGACTATTGTTCCTACAGTCTACTGCAGGTGTAGTGGTGTATGTGCGAAGCGCAGAGCAACACTTTGCACTAGTTTACGTGCTGACCCCACCACGTACATGCCTTATTAGCAAGATAATTAAATCTGT
Organism: Lepetodrilus elevatus; assembly: GCA_034780755.1. Taxonomy (NCBI): domain Eukaryota; kingdom Metazoa; phylum Mollusca; class Gastropoda; order Lepetellida; family Lepetodrilidae; genus Lepetodrilus; species Lepetodrilus elevatus. The sequence goes on along the minus strand of JAVCKZ010009680.1, from coordinate 15,254 downwards.
ATGACCCAACATGTTCATATCATCCTACCTATTCAAGGGCCTAATAAACATTTTTTTATCTTTTTTATTTTTAGTGTGTTGAAGATATTCATGTGTTAGAGTACATTGTGCACACCTGTGTAATGTACACTATATATTTACCTGTACACCTGTATAACTACACCTGTGTAACATGTTACGTATACTATCTATTTATCTGTACACCTGTATAAATACACCTGTGTAACGTATACTATCTATTTACCTGTACACTCAAATCATGTCGAACCGTCTCTTGGATGAGAACATCGGCAAAGGTTTTGAAATCTTGAACAAATCGTTCATTCTTTTCTGTTCCTTTCTTTTCCTGGATGAGTAACCTCAACAGTGTAGAATCAGACCGAATAATCTTGGAAATGTCCGAACCTTTCTCTGCTGCAGCTACCAATGCAGTCAAGAAGTGAGACAACAGCATTGTGACCCTGAAGCAGAGGAATTACATGTAAGTTTAGGAGCGATGGAACAATTTGATAAAATATATTTCATTGGATCGATTTTTACATTGGTTGGCTGTTTGCCTGTATACTATAATAGATGTGTGCCAGGTGTACCACATGAATTGAGTCCTGAATGGAATTAAGTACCCCTGGGTCTGTATGCACAGACGTAGTTTAGTTAAACCATAGTTAAGGATCATACAGTGGTATAACTCGTCACTTAAACGTAGTTTAGCTTAAACTGTCGTTAAACTATATGTTTGTGCATACAGACCCTAGGGTGTAAGGATGTCTCTGGTGAAGCTGTGGTCAAATCTCAGGTGGTGTTCCATTGACAGTGTTGGACGCACATCCAACACTGTCAATGGACGTGGGATAGCATTGGGAGAAATGGTTTGGGCTAACAGGCTAGTGTTAATTTTCATCACTGACCAATTAAGTATTGAATAGTTGATAATCATGCCACTGTTTTGTAGTATATATTTTCAATGTGAACACTTATTTATTTATTAATTCAATCTAGAAAATCGCCACGGTCAGCGATTTCGGTTTACGTGAATAATAGATCCAGAAAGCACCCCTCCAAGTGGCATTACCCGGTAGTCTTGCTGGTCACCTAACAAAGTCATGAGCAACATTCCATTATTGCACTCACCATGGTAAATAATACATATGGAATAAAACATAAAACTGTCTAAACTTGTGTACTACCTAGAGTCTAGACAATATTTACAGGCATAATATCACGGTCTTACACAGATTAAGTTGTCGTTTTGGACCAAATTAGAATTAATCATGCAAAGTACATGCTCTTTAAATAGGATACACATCATCGCTATTGTACCGCCAAATATCTTTTTACTGCTGTAGGATAGGTAAAATTCCATTGCAGTTTACACTTCCTGGTATAACCAGTATGAAATACGTCCAATCTCACATTCCCCTGGTTTCATGACTAAGGGAGATAACTCTACTCAGTGAACACAGTCAAAGTCATCTGTCACTACCACTGGTGGCATTTATGTGCGAGTCATTGCTACCGTATTTAATAAATATTAATAAAAAATAAAATGTTGATAACTAGCGAGACATGTCGAATAAGTAACTGGTTGTATAAAGCACTTGTGTAGTCAAAACGAATGCATTTATTTTCAGGTAACCCCCCCACCCCCAAAATAAAATTAAAAAAGAAGACATACCGGCTTAACAAGTGCCAATGTCCAACCATGTGTTACTGTGTGCGACAAGTTACTGAGTCGGCCAATGTAGTGGTAAAAATAAAGGTAGATATCATATGGCCCGTAAATTGCGTAATCTTCAACGATCACGGATCAGCTGTTCATGTTTATTTTAAAATAATTTACCTTGAGCACTAGTCTGCTAATCATGTAGTCAGTTGTTCAGTTGCATTTAGGCATATGGGTTATACACATAGATTAGTTATACCTACAGCGAAAATAACTTTCAGATTACGAGCATATATCAGTATATGTGTTAAATAATGTTTTAAAGTGAACATCAGCAAACTCGAAAATCGATATTCTGCAGGTGCTTGCGTTGAACGTCATAGAGGCGAACTACGTCATGAAAACTTGTGCTCTATATGAGTGCGTTCGCTCGCGTTGAACAAATAATGGATACGCTTATCATATCTGCTTGTGCTGATTTTTACTTGTAGTGTAACGTACCTAAATAGTAAATACATATATTTTTCTCCTTTCATTTTGCTGCTTGCTATGGTCGCGGTCGCAGGCTCGAAGCACAAATGTCTCTGTTGTTTCAACAAGATTTATTGACTAATAGTAATACGCCTCAATATATTATTTACAATGCTATTCTCCTAAATATTTGTTCTAGAACCAATATAGTTTACATAGACCTAAGCTAACAATATATACAGCATATAAATACATTATTTTGATACTTTATCGCATGCAAAACATGTTGTTTTCGAATATATGATGTCAACAAAACGCACCAATAATTTCCCATAGCACACCGCTTCAATGATAGGGATAATGGCGTTTTGGCATGCCATGAAAATTCCGTCTGACTAAATCTCAAATATCCCAAGTCATTATTGAACATCCAAATTCAAAATATTCGTAATGTGTAACTTCATTACGTTGAAAAATAGTCTATATCAAAATTTATGTTCAAATAATTTGAAGTATAGCATTAAATTACTTTGAAAATGAGTGCTGATCAAGCAGTCTTGAAACAAAATCAGACATTGCCTAAGCCAGTACACAGGCTTCTTTCTTAGTATATTACCACATTGTTTACGTGAAATATCACGGTAGAATTTAAAGTTCTGTTTGGATTTAAGTAATGTGAAGCTGATTGAACACGGAGACATTAGATCTAATGCAAACTTGAGGTTTGACTCTACGGGTTGATTCGGACGTCGAGACCGCCATTGTGGCTTGCCCGACAATATGTGAACATGTCGAGGCCGAAACAACGAAGAGGAAAACACATCAGCCCATTCTACGATGAAGAATATGATGCTAGATCATATGCACATCTCGTTCCTGCACCACCACAGAACAGTTTTAAGAAGAAAAAGAAGAAATCTCGCCATAAGCAGTCGAGAGAGAGAGACGAGAAAAAAAGTGCACCTATTCCAAAGCCATCGCTGGTAGCACCTGGTTACGATGACATAACGTAAGTTTAATGACAACGTAAGTATGTTTTTTAACATGAGAACAACGACCTATGTGCATAACTTTAACACGAATGTGTCTATTTTTAATGTCTAAAGTGCGTAATGGCGTGTATATTCATTAGAAGGTCAAGGCCATTTCAGTTTCACGTGGCGATTTCAGATAGACACGGTGAGCACTAGATCTAGATATTTGACTTGTGTCTGCTTGTGTTTGTGGCATCCCATGTCGATGTTACGGGATACTTTCTCTTTCGCGAGAACATCACTTCGGGGATGTGTTTGGTGTACAAAACTTCCATAACATTCTCCAAAATTCCACATGTGATTGGGTCACTTCCGGACATTGTTACCATCCAGTGGTCGGTTTTCGTGGTATACGGTTTGAAGCGAGATGCGTGCCATCTATTGAGGATATATTGTATCAACATTTTAATATTAACCGTAAATAACATTCATTTCCTCAGTTATCAAAAAACACTGCTATCGCCACACTTAAATTTAAGATTGGGTCATTTTGTGTGTATTCGAAACCCAATTCTCGAGTTGCCAGAGAACCCATTCGGATCATGTTCTTGGTTGCGAACGCTGAAGTGTGTGTACCGATCTTCCACCAACCCTCAAAAAAGTGGGGAGTGAAAATCTCGGTGTTCGAAACTCGAGTCAACTCGAGACCTAGACCATATTTACATCCTGTGTTTTAATCGTATCCACACAGGTGGCAGACGTTTCGCTCCTAAACCTTTTCCCCCCAAGCCTTTTCGCCCCTTAACAATTTCCCCCTCGACATTTCACTCCCAGTACATATTTTCGAAGGTCCCGTTCGCCCCACCCTATATTTTCAAAAGGCTTGTTCGCCCCCACCATATATTTTCAAAAGGTCTGTCTATTTTCGAAAGCTGTTTCAATATTGCACTAAATATGACAGGTACCTTCAGCCTTTAGTCGCATGGTTGGAAATGGGGTCAATGCCATTGATCCGGTGTGGTATCGAATATGTTCTCATCAAATCTGTCCCACTCCTATCAAATATCTGATTGGTCCGAGGGACATATTTGATAGGAGGACAGATTTAATCCCACACCGCGTTACAAATATAGAGACTCGCGGCAAATTTGGATAAAGAACGCAAAATGTGGGGCGAACAGGCCTTTAAAAAAAATATATATTGTGGGGGCGAACAGACCTTTTGAAAATACATGGTGGGGCGAATAAGCCTCGAAAATATGTGGTGGGGCAAAACTACTTCAGTGGAGGCGAAATGACTGGGAGTGTAAACGTTCAGGGTCGAAACGTCATACATCCATCCCTAGCAGGTTCAGCACACCTCTCGATCTAGGAGTACACACCGATCTAGTAGTGAAAACAGTCCAAAAGCCCTATAAAGACAAAAATTTATGTTAGTACTGCCTTGCTTGGAGGTCGCAAGATGACCGATTGATCAAATGAACGGCCGATGACTTTTGCCAAACCATTATGATTTGTTGTTGTTTTCTCAAAATCTTTTATGGCATTGTCTGGCACCGGAGGAATCAAAGAGGGCACCCTCAAATGAAAATGTGACCAAGTTGGAAAAACAAGTAGAAATGAGACAGAACTTACCACGTGCATGTATCCCTCGTTCCTCATGGTCATTTGACCGGAAAACTACTCTGGGACTGATGCGCGTAGACGGCAGGGGCGTATTATCCATTTCCCATGCTCTTGAACACTGATATCTACGGACTCGTAACGGAGGAGCAAATACGCTATTATTGTCTAAACTATACGCAAGACGTTTGGGATTATACATGAAAAACGTTTATTGTGTATTTGCTCCTCCGTAGATTTCAGTGCTGAAAAGCATGGGAAATGGATAATTTCAGATACAAAACCTTTCCCGTTGTATGTGAAACCCGTCTTGGAATAACAATAGAATAAAAACAAATAATTGTGGGTGGGGGTGGTTTATAGTCTGGTGAAATCTGGAAATGTTCACAATGATAAGGGTTAAACCTCAACAGTTTATATATGGTGATTCTACAAATGTGTCCTTATAATTATAAATGGTAATTGATAACATTTGTTGTTGCAGTTCTGAAGAGGAAGTTGAGCCCCAGAAGAGAGCCCGGTCCCCAGGGCGTCATGAGCGTGGACAACCGAGTCGCGTTGACCGCGACAGGTCTCGCGGCGGAAGGGCGGAGTCGCCAGCAACTGCAATACGGGCCTACCTCAACGACAGAAGTCAGAGCAACTCTCCCGTGATGAGAGAGGAGGCCGACTCCCCGTATCCCACTGGCTCCAGTCGCAAGTCCAGCAAGAGACCTAGAAACTATTCCCCTGATCGAGCACGCGAGTCTTCGCATGGTTACAGAGAACCCAGTATAAAGTACCAGGAGCATCCCAAGACGTACTCTGGTGACATGCCCAAGGCGTTCAGTGGGGGCGGGGGTGGTGGGAGTTCGTACGGGCGGGGAAGCGACCACAGCCCAAAGAGCAGCAAGCGGTACCGGTCCCGGAGTCCTAGCCCGTACTCGAGTGGTCGGTATGATCGTCGAGACAGAAGTCCGTCCTCCAGGCACGTACAACACTGCTTCCGTGCACACTAGCAAAGATACACAAAAAGTGACAAATTACAAACTAATTGTACGAGAGGTCATTGAAACCCTTGATTTAAAGTTACAATTACTGTTATTTTTTAAAGTCTGATCTCAATATCCATCATTTGTTTTTACGTTAGTGAAAGTTGAGCAGTAAATCAGTCGGTCCATCAAATGTAATATTTCTGTTGGCTGTTGCAGGAAGCACAAGTCGTCTCGACAGGACCGTGGAGGAAGTCCGTCGTCATCGCGCCACTCCAAGAAGCACAGCAGCCACAGCAAGATGTACAGCAGTCACTCCTATCGGCGTGAAACTCCCAGTCCCCCTAGTCCTAGTCCGTCAAGGACCACCTCATACTCCAGCAATAGGAACAACCCCCACATCAAATATGCCTCCAGTCTGGCAGCAGAACTTAGTAAACATAAACGAGCACGTGAAAACAGACGGTCTCGTAACGATGGTCGGCCAATGCCACCAGAACCAAAAGCTCGTGGAAATAGTCCAATAGTGATTCCTTCGTCGCCGCCGGAGCACCCCAAGTCTAGACATTCAATAACGCCTCCTGCCAAGAAGCCTGACCGCATTCTGATGGATGAAAACATTGTGATAAAAGTGGAGAACGTGAACCGTGTTGGTGAGCGTGTGGAGGAGAGACGCGTAGTCGGTGAACGGCGGAATGACCGAATGGATGAACGGACACGTGCTCCCGGGCAGGATGACGCACGGCGAGGCTATCATCCAGGATCACTGACCAGATTGCCCTTGCCTCAAGTGTCTCCTGTAGATAGTGAAAGTGACAGTCGCAGTCCTTATAGGTATGCCCATCAGTGTTGGTCCCTTAGACTTGTTCTGTAATCTGCTACGTCCAACGTCGACAATTTTCCATTAAGTCTGACCACAAGAGGAAATGTTAAAAGTATAAAAGTCGTGTTCATTTCAGTCAGATGCGAAAGTTGGTTTGGCGGTCTTTGAAGTGTAGAAAATTACCGCTGGAAACTTATTGGCACGAATAATAATACAAATGTTTAGAAAAAAACATGAATTTCTACTCGCCCTTAGGATACCTTTAGCATTGGGAGAAATGGCCGGGTCAGTGGTAATTTTGAACGCTGCTTTGGTGATAACTGTTGCACAAATGTTGGTTTATGTGCATTGAGAACTGGAAGCATGGTAGATTGGGAACTCCCGTAACTATATGTTAAAACTTAGAACATCATGAATTCTGTTTTAAATAAAAATGTTCATGCATTTAAAGTAACCGTGTAAAGATTAACATTTGCATCAATGTTGGTAGAATTTTCCTTTCTGACGCAATATTGATAGAATGCACTGTATGTAGTGTCAATGCAGTTATCATCCATGGTCTGTCAGTATCAGCTGCTATTGTTATGGATGTTGCGGGTTTCCTAGCTTAAAGCTGATGAGTCGTGACATAAGTGAAAGAATCTAGAAAGCGACTCTAAACCCCAATCTGAGGTAATGTACGCCATTCATTGCTAATATTACTTAGGGTTAGAAGTTTTCACTCACCCAGCAGCCCGATCCATTTCTCGTAATGTTAAAGGTATCCTACTAGGGGCGAGTAGAAATTTCGTGTTTTGTTCTTTATATCATTAATCGGGCGAGTACATTTTATAGTTGTTTCAACCTTGATTACTAGTCTTAACCCTCTCCCTGCTGAAGGCAGCTTAAGTTGCCCGATCACATGCAGAAATAGAACACTTTTCATTCAGCAGGGAGAAGGTTAATTGGACTTCGCCAATGGTTACATTTGAAGTTGTCTTTACCAGCATCTTTTAATTGTGGAGGTGTTTTTTCTCAAATGTCCAATTTAGTATTTGTGTAATTTGCAGTCACTTAAATATTTTACAGTATTTACAGTGTATTAAACTAAGATTGTAATTCAATTAGGATATTTCTAGCAATCTGATTCGTCGAGAGCTAAAAGTTTCCAGGATAAAATATCATTAAATCCTGCAAATCTTTCCAAACCTGGTTGTTTCAGTAGAATCGGAAGTAGGTGTCCCGAGTAGCAAAAGTAAGAGGCAAAAGACCTGCATAAATCGTACTTTCATCTATAAAGTTGCATCAACAAGATTGAAAGTAGACTGCAAAATTAGGGAAATACTCCAAAATAGACTGACAATTTTGCTGGTTGCCGGCACCTATTGAAACCACCAAACTACTGACCCTTGTCTGACTGCCTGTACAATTATGCTTGTGTAACTACTGAGCACTTATCTCCCCAGTGACCGGCGGTCACCGCCTCCATCACGTCCCCGGGGAATCTCTGAGCTACCCATGCCACCAGGTATGGACGATGCGTACCAGGATGACGAGGACGATATGGACCTTGCATCTGACGATGACAGCAAGAACGACGACGCCCCAGCAAAGTTCAAGCGACCAAAGTGAGTTTGGACTGGAGTCTTGCTAAGACTTACTGGTATAATGACTGGTATGGAGTAGAGATATGAGGCCTGTTCAGGAGGGCGAGTTCACGCGTGACGTCATATGAAGTATGAACGTTGCTAAGGTCAAGTGGGGCCTTGCAGTTTCAATACAATGTTTCCCACAATGTTTAACCCTCTCCCTGCTGAAGGCGGGTTAACTTGCCCAATCAAATGCAGGAATAGAACACTTTGATTTTATTCAGTTAAAAAAAAAAAAAAATTTGGGCACTGTTTTCTTGTCTGTGAAATTAATGGTAATTACAATTTAATTCCAGAATCTGTTTACTACGTGGAACTGATGACCAAATCAAGGGAGACTGGGGCGAGAGGAGTGTGGACCTGTTCAAGATCTTGGAGATTATCGGAGAGGGAACGTACGGCCAAGTGTACAAGGCCAGGGACAGGTTCACGGGTACGTCGACAGCTGAACCCTGCGTGGTGTCGACCCTGCTTGGTGTCGCCTTCAGCTTTCCTTTCAGATACTTGCAGAAATAGAATGTCCGTGTTATATTGTATTGTCGCATATGGGTGAAAGATTCCTGCAGCGATATTCACGCATTCACTCACTTTGTTATTTTTTTTAAGTTTCCTGGAATTAACTCAATCAACAATTATTTTTGAGTTGATGCCTTTTTGAACTAGATATATATTTGCTTCTGTGTTATTGTCTGAAATGTTAATGTATGTGAAGATGTTTCGCAATCTCATTGCATATGGTTCTGGATTGCAGACGAATTTGTTGCTTTGAAGAAAGTGCGTCTGGAGAACGAGAAGGAGGGATTTCCAATCACAGCTGTGCGTGAAATAAAGATCCTGCGACAGCTGCAGCACCCCAACATTGTAAATCTAAAGGAAATCGTGACCGACAAGCAAGATGTACTGGATTTCAAGAAAGACAAGGGTAAGAATGACATTGTTTTGTTACATTTAAGGAAGGTTCTTTGAAAGTAAGAATGTTTTCACAGATATTGGAGAAGACCTTTCTTCAAGTTATTGAAAATGTGTATGGTTTGTAAGAGCTGGCCGCTAATGTAGCGGGATTCCCCCCTACCCTAATTAATAATATAATAATCTTGTGCTTCTCTTCCAGGTGCGTTCTACTTGGTGTTCGAGTACATGGACCATGATCTGATGGGACTTCTCGAATCAGGATTTGTGACATTCAAGGAAGAAAATATAGCTTCTTTTATGAAACAGCTTTTGTATGGTTTAGATTATTGTCATAAAAAGAATTTTCTCCACAGGGATATCAAGTGTTCAAACATTCTACTTAACAACAGGTATGTTTTTGTTATACTTATACTTGTTTTTTTAAAGAACACTATTACATTTTTATTAATAATAATAAATAGAAAGCTTTCAATAAAGATGGATTAATAATATATCGTTTGATTATCAGTCCTTGCTTAATTGTGCAATAATTAACATAAGGTGGCAGATTTCTTTGCGCATTATGTTAGAAGTATCACGTTGACAAATGCACATATTCGTTAATCATATTTGATAGAATACATCCCAAGTACTAACGTGCCTTTTTTTCTGTGGCAACAGAGGTCAAATCAAACTGGCCGACCTTGGGCTGGCGCGGTATTACCATGGTGATGATCAGGACAGGCTGTACACAAACAAGGTGATCACACTGTGGTATCGGCCGCCGGAACTCTTGCTGGGCGAGGAGAGATATGGCCCACCTGTTGATGTGTGGAGTTTAGGGTAAGGACACTAGATCAAATAACCATCTACACATCAAATTTCACCGTTTATTTCACTCTCTCTTCAAGTAAATAACATCCTTAGAAATATTATTCAAGATTATTTGTACTATTAGGCAATAGCTATTTGATTCCTAGAGCCTATTTTTTGTCCCCGTTTTGAAAGAAAAACGAGATTATTTTTACGATGCTTATCCCAAATGCAGGATACTGACGGCATCTAAAGACAATCGGGTAATAATCTCTGTATATTACTACATATTTCAACTGCCTGAATCAAAATGATCCCAGAAAGGTCCGTAAACCAGGGAATCCAATAACAATTTACTAAATTAAAATTGTGTTGTGCTGTCTTGAGGATAATTTTTTAACTCTTTAAATTTGTTTACCGGTTTGTTAACTACAGTATTGCTATCTGCTGCAGGTGTATTCTTGGCGAGCTGTTCACACGGAAGCCCATCTTCGCGGCAGTGCAGGAGTTCCCCCAGCTGGAGCTCATCAGCAAGACGTGTGGGTCGCCGTGCCCCGCCAACTGGCCTGACGTCATCAAGCTCCCTCTCTTCCACGCCTTCAAGCCAAAGCGCCAGTACAGGAGACGCCTCCGGGAAGAGTTCTCATTGTAAGTACAACCAACACTTGTCATCGTGTATTGTAAGTACAACCAATGCTTGTCATCATGTATTGTAAGTACAACCAATGCTTGTCGATGTGTTGGATGGTGGGTACCCGGTAGTAACGTGAGGAGTCTTCCTGGTTTGTGGGTACCCGGTAGTGTGGCAAGCTGACTTGATTATCTGTTTATTGCAGCCTGCCCAAGCCAGCCCTGGATCTGATGGATCACATGTTGGAGTTGGACCCTGCGCGTCGGTGTACGGCAGAACAGGGGCTCCAGTGTCCGTGGCTCAAAGACATCGATCCCAACTTTATTCCCCCGCCAGAGTAAGCACTATTTGCAGTTACTAGGACAGGCACCTTTACTTTCTCAAGTGTTGCACAAATACATTGGTTTTATTACCCAAATGCTATTTATTGGAAGGCCAGGCAACTTGATCATGTAATTAATGTAACAACTTGGTCATGTAATTAATGTAACGGTATTCCAAGATACGTTTACTTTCTGCTCTGTTGCCGAATACTGACTATGCTTCTTACTGTTCCAGCTTGCCACGTGACCAAGATTGTCACGAGTTGTGGTGCAAGACACGGAAGAAACATCTACGCGAGATGCAACGGAAGGAGCAAGAACAAGGCACTTCCATGACAAAGAACAATACTCCTCAGCAGGCCCCGCGCCAGGATAGAAGTGGTCGCGATTCGTCCGGCTCGCGAGGCGCAAGCCGTGAACGTCAGTCCTCGCTCAGCGACAGCAAAGTGCCGAGTATCTTCAGTAACAACAGTTTAGCCAAGGACCAAGCAAGTGTTCATGGTCTGGAGGTACAAAAGGACAAGAACTCGGCCGCGGGTGACGCGACAGCTAGTGATGTCGCCAAGACTACGTCCACTGACCTTGCACACCTCATCCAGCTCGCTCAGGGAGACATCAGTGTGTCGCAGATCGCCAAAAGTTTGAATATCAGCAAGATGGACCCGCAGACCACGCAACTCGTCAACAACCTGAAGCAGCAGCTGTTGCTCGCAGCGCCACTCAATAAGTCTCGGAGCCTTGCCAGCCAGAGTTCTACAGGGTCGATGTCTGGTTTGACTGACCAGTCGGCAGACTTTAGTCGGAGTAGGAGTGACAGCTTCTCCCAGGACAGCGGGCCCGGATACGCGGCAGCGTACAACTCGGGACTGTCGACGACATTCGTGTCTCAGAAGTCTGTGGAAGATGTGCCCCAGGACAAGAACGCAGGGGTGAAGGCTGCTCTCGCTCACCTGCTGGCCAAACAGGGTATTGGTGTGGTAGGTAGATCTCAGGGGTTAGGTGGCGACACTGAGAACGGCAGTAGTGGCGGGATGGGTAGCTATGGGTCGGTGCAGTACATGGCCGGGGAAACTAGCATCGGGTACGGAAGTCAGGGTTTTGGGTATGGGGTTTCTAACTCAGGCAGTACTATGCCAGCCAAGCCGCTCCTGGAAGCAAGTTCTCAACCTACGATAGCCATCACCAACACCACCACGTCCACGTCACTGACAACCATGCACAAGCAGTTCAGCTACGGCTCAGACGAGGGAGGTGCATCCAATGATGGTTTTGGTTACGGGGCCACTTCTGGCAAGCAGGGGGTAGATTCAGGTGGACCAGGCAAGTCAACGGGTTACTACGACCAGTACAAAGGTCCGCCACCCAGCATGCCACCTGCCAGTGGCCCCAGACCCGGACTGCCCCCTAGGAACTCCAGTGCATATGGACAGGGAGGCTACTCTGGGGCAGGAAGTATGCCCCCAGCAACTAGACCACTGATGCAGAACTATTCAGGCCCCAGGGGCCAGTACAAGCCAGGTCAAGGGTCATGGCGATAAGTCAATCAATAGTTTGTTTTGTACACTGTCATGTTGTGATAGATGCTTCTCTATTGGGTCCAGTCATAGTTATAATTTCAATCTTTCAATCTGGCATCATGATCCTATCAATGCCAAAATACTTTGAAAAATTAATGTAATCTGGTTTCTGATGTTAAACGAGTGGGTCATGATTAAATTAGTCGTGATTGGGCAACACCTGGATTGCGTGACTGAGTGAGTGTATGTATGCAGTTAGTTCCCCTTGTGGGTATATGAAGCCAGATAGATATATATACCTAGATGCTTGTTAGCTTGCTTCAATTGTATTTTTGAAACGTTAATATTTTTATGAATATAGCTCATGTTCTAAAGCTGCACAGATATGTAACTGCACTGTTAAACCCCACTGTATATATACTGTTCTATTTGTGAGAATGGAATGACTGAGATAGCGGTAGATGGAACACTGGAAATGTTCATGATGTACACATCCTCCCAACACAGTATTTACGTTGGTGGTTAATTATGTTTGTTTCAAGTGAACCACCTAGTTATCTGCAGGACATGACGGTCAATTTATATAGCAAATAATCTATGAATTGTGTGTGAGAAATCTTGTGTGCAACGCAGGTACAGCCATTGATGGATTATGAAGTGAACGAATTTGTTTAGTTTGTTAATTACTATGTTGAATGAGATATACTATGTATAAAGAGGGAGCTTGCTAGCCACAATTGCATTAGACCTGCCAAGGAGTGTTAACAGTATAAGTTGATATAGTTCATCCCCTATTGCTCGTTGAGAATGTCCACATCTATCTATTGGATGTTGACTGTCCTATTATTTCCTCGTTCATTTCATCATCATTGAATGGTCTGCTGCTCATGTTAATATGTTAAATATTGATACTTCTGTGTGTGGCATTTACATTCCATTGTGGTGAGTATCCCTCTTTTCCATGAATATGTGGGCATGTCCTGGAATATGTGGGCATGTCCTGGACCTGGAATATGTGGGCATGTCCTGGACCTGCAGGCTATTAATGCTGTGTACTTGTGTTGATCAGGCCATGATTATGTTTAAAATTAATGATTCATTTTAGTGTAATTTTTAATGGTTGATATTTTATTGGTGAAAGCTGATTACTTGCTTCATTTTGTTTGGCCATGGTTTCAATGGTAAGACTGAAAACTACATGCATGTATTCTGTGAGAATAACTTTCCTCGGTAAAAGAGTTTGTGTGATTGAAATAAGTAAATTTGATCGATAACTGTATTCACAGAGCAGTTGAATAAATATTTCTTCTGACATTTCACTGTTAGTTATTTTTTCCACTAAATACATGCTCCAAATCTTGTGTGTTCAAATATCATTTCACCATCATTAATATTTATAATTAATATTTGATTAATGCTTAGGTTAGAGTCTTTGGTCAAGTATTAGGGTTTTATGTAATGTGTTGTAAATTACACTGTCTAATTGCTAATTGTTCTATGCTTACATTGTATACTTTTCATATTTATCAAGATATTTAGAGTATGTATACTGTCGTGTTTTATATCAGATGTATTTTTCTGTAGGTAATCATGTGCTAATAATTGACCTTGCGCTTGCCAAGCGAAGCCCTGCCCCCCTCGAAATGTACGACAAGCTTTTCCACTTTCTAATTGTGCAAATACAGAACATTTCTGTTGGTATTTCTTCCACTCAACATGGTTTCACAATGTCATTTATACCTGAATACAAAGTTCGTCGCATGCAATATGCTAGGCTTGCAATATGTTGTTTGTAGGACACTTGCCACATGGCTAATCAAGTTATTCCCAGCTTTAAGTGCACCTGTATTCTGATTGGCCGATGGGTATCAACACTACCTGGGAGAATGACAGCTGTGCAAGGTTAATTACTTGTAGCCTGCTACTTGTTCAAAACTGCAAACATTTATTGTAATTTGATATAATCTTGCCCCAGGGGCCCAGCATCAATGTTTGTGAAAGTTACTTTTCTGACGCAATATTCATAAGAATTTTAAGATGCACTATCTGTATAGTGGCAATGCAGATATCCTTGGTCTGCCAGTACCGGCTGATGCTCGCAGGTTTACTGCAACAGATGTTGTGGGTTTCCTCCTGCCCTAAACGACAAGTCGTGATATTAGTGAAAGATTCTAGAAAGCAACTCTAAATACCAATCCCAATTTTTTTTTTTTTTACTCTGTAGCAGTTTATTGAAATAATGTACAGGCGCTTTAGTTTAAGCTCTGATGGATTAATCAAAACGACGGCCCTCTTTTGCAAGTTTGGCAATGAAGCATGGTAATTCAATGTAAATTGGGTATATAGAATATTATTGGCAAGTTGTCCAGAGCTGGGTAGGGTTGAACTTTTACCTGCTGTAACAATGGTAATAAGTCTTGTGCAGGAGAATGTAGCCAGCAGAATGTAACACGCCAAGATGATGCCAACAGTGTGTGCTCAGTAACCTGGCCATAGGAATACACGCAGCAGAATGTACTGAAAACCTTTTATAGTTTTTACTCAATCAACTTCAAAGGTGAGAATTGTTGCATTATTTTGTTGATCACATGATAATATTAACATACCTACATGTTCGCTGACAAAAATTTATTTTAAATCCTTCAAAAATTACCACAAAATATTATTTTCTCATTCGAAGTGCAATAAAATACTAAAATAAGGCAATTGTCCTCCATTGCTACTGACGAATTATTTGAATATTTGCTGCATGATTTTTTTACGGGTGAAATATTCCCAATGCGACGTAATTATAGGATACTAACCGAGCTTCCATTTCGTATCAGATGTATGAATGAGTGACATAATTTTGGCACGAGGGCATACATCTGATACGAAATGGAAGCTCGGTTAGTATCCTATTTCTTACCCAAAGTGTCTTTTATGT
>JAVCKZ010009569.1:0-20432 GCA_034780755.1 Lepetodrilus elevatus | reverse complement strand
TCTCTCTCTCTCTCTCTCACACACACACACACACACACACACACACACACACACACACACACACACACACACACACTCCCTCCCTCTCTCTCCATCACTTCCCCCTCTCTCCCTCCCTCTCTCTTTATCTCTCACTCTCTTCTCTTCTCATCTCTTCTCTCCCTCCCTCCTTCTCTACTCTCTCCCTCCCTTATCTGTCTATCAATTAATTTATTGAATTGTTTAATTGAGTGTAAATAAATATTCTCTGGTCATCGCTGTCCAAGTACAGCTTCCTAATACCGTGACACCGTGATCGACATTATAACGCAATTCATTCACTTTCAATACCCCGCAATATGTTTAATCTTTGATCTCCAGCATCCTTACGGTTCAGCGTATTTCACAATGATATCCTTTCTATCTAACGACAATTTCGTTATCACGCACACAATCAAATCTGTGCCGGGATTGAAACCTACAGCCATGTCGTTGATATCTCTGTTTTATTGGGTATTAAGTTACTCTGGTTTCAGCCAATCAGACGTCTTGGTAAGCGCTGGGTCGTGAGAGAATAGTGGTAGTATTTCCGATTTCGTCAAGCCATATTCCTTTCTGGAGCCATTTTCGCCAAGGAAGAGAGAATAACAGGGTAATTTTCCCGATCGCTTGCGTTAATAGATTGGCCGGCCTTTCATAGACCCCCTCATTAGCGCTCGGAGGTTGCGATTTACCGATCCTTCTTTCTTTTAGGGTGGTTAGGCAAGTGTGAAATGTTCCGTCAAACCAAACGACTCGGGAGAAAATTACAAACGCTTGCGCGATTCAAAGCTGGCCATTAATTGAGACAAATGGTCTTGAGGCTATTTGTAAATTACACAGCCCTAGGTATGGGGTAATATGGCCCTGATTAATCTTCAGAAAGGGATAGCGTCTGCTTTGACTTCTTTCATTCCCGGATTTGTATCGATTCTGAGTTTGGGCCTGTAGGAGGTTAGGTTGTTATTCCGGCGATTTTTTGGGCACTTTGAAAAAGCTCTTTTTGATGTGATTTTGGAGGTCGCTTTCTACGGTCATTTGGCATGCAAGGCACATTTGGGGTCGGGTTAGTTAATGAAAAGATATTAATTGACACTGCCGGAGTACAGATCACTTGCGGCAAATCCATGAAGGAGAGAGTTCACTCGGTATGTGTAACCCTGGTTCTTGGGTTTTAGCTGCTCTTCCTCTGCTAACGTTGTAGTCGATATTCAATCGAGTTTAACATTTTCAGCCATTTCTCCAACTCAAACCTTCAAATAACACATGTATATGGAACTGACCATATTGTACCATTATACTGCTTCTCTCGGGGTGTGACACATTACTGACACATTAGTGACACCATTTCATGTATGGATGTGTCACTATAATGCAATTTTCAATGACACATTGATATCCAGTGGATGCATCATGCCAGCTAATGATAAATTAAATTCCAGTTCATAAGAATGTATTAATATACTATACCAACGAATATGATTGATATAAATCTGATTATTTTCACCCTGCGAGACTATGGTCCCCTTCCATAAATCCCTAACAAACTATGGAACAATCAAAACAAAGAGAAGTGGTGCATTCGAAAGCCATAGCTTCTAATATGTAGGCATTATGCCCTCAAATGCCCTTACCATTCCCCTCACTACTTTACATGTATGCTTTATCTGTAAACCATCGCTGATATCGCTCTAAAATTACATCCGATGATTATATAACAATAGTAAAACGTTCTTAGCAAGACTTATCGGACGGTGTATCAACAACCCCTCTCTCAACTCTCGGATCCAATGGCTATATGAGAAAAGAAAAACTGTTCGGATGGTGTATCAATAACCCCGCTCGGGTCTCGAATCCAATGGCTATATGAGAAGAGCAAGACTTATCGGATGGTGTATCAATAACCCCTCGGGTCCCGGAGACAAGAACGGTGTACCTCCGCCCTGCAAGTGTTCAGAGATCGGAGATAGAACACTTCTTATATGTAGGACCTCCACCGGTCTGTCCGATGCCATCTTGTCGTGTGCTCACTTGCACCACTATCACAAGCAGCAGACGACGGAACAGATGGAAAACCGATAACCTCCTCAAGTTAAACGATAAATCGTTCCACATCAATTAGAGAGTAGTGTTAGCTGAAAGATCCATCTCTCATCAAGGTGAAATCTTGGGCAGATGGGCGGCGATTCTATCTCAACAAGCTGCGGAATAAAGAAAATAGATACAGGGTCGAAATTTGCATAGAATCCAAAATTATACTTTTGTGTATTTTTCCTCATAAAACCAGTCATACATACGTGCAGCTAACCACATAGCAGACTCTCTCACAATAGATCTCAATAGTGAATTCTTTTGCAGAGGCTTCTCGATTGCGAACAAATAATAACTCCCACTGTTGAGCATTATGATACAAAACGGACACACCTTCTGATGTACGTTTATAGAACCCGCAATATTATTACTCATACAATATGGCAGACTAGCAGTAATCTAACACTAAACGATTACACATATATTTAGCTCAGACAACCCATAGTCTGAGAGAGTGAAAGTAAATAATGTGTATATCAATTATACTGCATGGTTGGTAGTATATTTATATTAAATAACCACTTATTTATCAAAAGAAATCTAGACTTGCTTAACTGTTGAGTGTGGGTATTTTCAACGGGACTACTTACAGCCTACCGGTATGTGGTTGAGCATAATTTGTGACACAGACTAATATTTTGCCTTTAATTACCGTGATTGGGTATTGTTAAAGCTACCATACTTGAAGTTAGAAATTCCATGTTTTCCAATGATAAAATAATGTAGGTCATTAAAAAAAAGAAATATCTGTTAAAACGCTGATGATTCACCTGTACATTATTTAAGTATTAATATACGGGATGAACGTTTGATATATTATATGCAAGACTCAACAACACGCACCGTATAATAGGAATGTTCTAAAACTAGATACTTCTGAGGACACCCACCTTGGTTTATTTTCGGGGAATGGTTCTCGTTAAGATATTCAAGTGTTGCTATTTAATATAAATACGCCATTCAACGCGAAATTATAGCATACAGATTCTCCATAACAGTCATCTATTTATAAATGTATAACGTCTTGCAATTTAGTTTATGGATAGATTATCACTGAATTGAGTGCCTCGACTTAAAAGCAGCGTACAGCCTGTCGAACAATCCTGTACCTCACATCTTTGCCCCAACCCATGGTATGGGTGTCTATGAAGATATGATCAATTGTTTTGGACTTACCGCTTCTTAGTGAGATGTATTTCAACATTCCTCAAATTGTTTTCATGATTTAGTTTTCGGCACATATATTCGACACCAATTTTGGACAAATGTTTACAGAGCTTCATCCGCGCTTTGTAATGGTATCTATTTAAAAGTGTAGGCATTATCGAAGATTTAGTTCAGATTAATTATAATCTACAAACATGTAACCTTACGTACACCGATAGGAGATAACACGTCGTTCATATATCACCATCGTTTAAATATAGTATAGAAACACTGAGGTGCAATCCACTATATAATATTCACTAGTATTAGCAAGATGGCATACACGTCTCAAGTAACATCATAGTTATTTGATTCCATGATTTACGGATTTTTCTGTGATACTTTTGGATCGAGTGTTCTAAAATATAAATAAATATAATTTGATATTATGAAAGGTCATTCTATACCCCGACTCGTTCTCTATTCTCAGGACTGGGAGATGCTTGGGGTGTCAGATCCGCTGTCCACCGGACTGCCCTGGAGAAGGAACTCGGATCTCACCTACTCCAGGTAAATACTACCTTCAATATCTGACATCTACCTCCGCCTCCTCCGCCTCCTCTGCCTCCTCCTCCCCCTCCTCCTGCTTCTTCTCGTCGTCCTCCTCCTCGTCCTGCTCCTCATCATCAGCTTTCTTCTTCGTTCTTCCTCATTTTACTTCTTGCTTCTTCTTCATTTACTTCTTCTTCATCATCATACTTCTTTTTGCCTTTCATTCTCTTCTTCGTTTTACTTCTAGTCTTCTTCAGTTTGCTTATCCTTATGCTTTTTGTGTCTTCGTCTTTTTCTTTATTTTACATGTCCTTGCCGCTTCTCTTCTTCATTTTATGTCTTAATTTTATTTTTCCTTTTCCTTATTTCTTCTTGTACTTCTTTTGTCAGGTTAATATAATCGGTTTGTAGTTATGAAAACCTACAACCGGCGTAACCCATAGTGTTGCAGTATACCTGCTATCACCGGCTGGTACATGTACTGACAAACCAAGCAAGACAACTGAACACTCTTCTTAAGGGATACGAATGCTGAAGTTTCAAACATGTTTATGTTGACATTATAATATACAGTTACTATACAGTTTTAATCGGAATACAATCGGAATAATATTTGCATAGCTTGGTCATTGTATTCTATGTGTTATACATTGTATATGGCAAAGAACTGAATACTATCTAAACACATAGTTATTGAATCTGGTCTACAGCATTACAAATCGACGACGGTTTACGTGAAATCTAGAATACATAGCGAAGAATCGCCTTGATGATTTCTTGCACATGCAGATCTTGTCAACTAATTATAAAACGACGATCATTTATTTAAATGTTCAATTAAAATTCATTGTTCAATATTTGGACCGACGTTCCAATAATCAACGTCTTTCATCTTGCCCCTTGTAACTGAAAAACACTGTCTATCGGATTTACTCGACAATGCATTCGAATCTATTCGTGAAATTAGTTTAAAGATCTTTTGAGAGTTGGCGAATGGTAAAATTTCCCTTCGCAAATATTGACGATGGGAACAGGACTTTTTATTCAATTTAAATCATATCTGTCGAGCTGCCACTTGCCATTTCTGAATCAAACCTGGCCGCCGCTAATAACCTTTAAAATGAATTTGATGAACTGTCGTGCTTAGTAAAGCCACTGCACAGTGCAAGAGGACAACTTTAAAATTCCGATTAACTATAAACAGTTACGTTAAACCTATAATTATATGCACGAACACGATCCCAATGTCGCTGTTAAACATGGGACTTTTTTCTCTTCGCCTGCAGCAAAATTACTCGGGCGGGCGAACGGATTTGTCGAATATCCTTTATATGTGTACATTAAGATAAAGCAATGTAGAGACCCATATAGTTGATAACTGGACAGAAGATAGCAGGGCTGTCTATCAAAGCAAGGGATTATTTTCATGCTGCATCAACATTTACAGTAATTCTGCCTCAGACATTTCAAACGTAGGAAAATTCGCTAGAGAGTCTGTTTGTTTTCCTCTTTCTCTCTGATAACATTAATCACTGTCGGATGAGGAATTCCGACTTTTGTAATGACCCCAGGTTGAGCTACATGAAGATAGCCCCTCAATACGTCACCCGGGTTTATCGTCTGCTCCCAAACCTCCCGCGCGCGTGACTTGGCATACCTCTTGCTCGTACAATGGCGAATTACCGACTTCTCAAATTATGTATTCATGAGCGTCCAGTGCGGTATTTGTTGTTCCACACTGCCGACCTCTGCCCATCGATTCCTGGCTACTCCAGTCCGCATCTCTGTGGCATGTTACTCTGGCAGAGATGAAACTGGATCAAGAGGAATTAAATACAGATAGTGTCAGAACTAAGTACTGGCAAACCGGTGGACGGACGGACGAACGGGACAGACGCACCGGCCAGATAGTACCAGAACTAAGTACTGGCAAACCGGTGGACGGACGGACGAACGGGACAGACGCACCGACCAGATAGTGCCAGAATTAATATAAGTACAAACAGACCGATGGACGGACAAATGAGACGGACACACCGACGGATCAGGATTACACATTATAAACCATACGTGATATGAATATATGAATCAAAATATATGTTATTAAAAATGCGTACATGTACATATAACGGAACAGACGCGCAGCTATATGGACCACCAGACTTACAAAATACGTATATAAATCAAAATGTCATTTTATTGACTCAAATTCAATAGGATTAGACAAACGTGAAACACGTTTCGTATCCAAATATATATAACTTATGAATACTTACATGTACATATAACGTGTGGAAAGACAAGGTTACCAAATGCATATAGAATGTATGTATCAAAATGTAACTTCTAAAATACTCACCTATAACTACAGACTGCAATGCATATTTGATCGATAACACGTTCATCAACACATATGAATATGGCCTTTTTACTTATTTATCTGTGTTATACCAGCATGTTTATTCGTTATCTCTTGAAACATTTTCTAAGTATCATCATACATTTCACAAGATATGCGATCTGTGTAATACTTTATGTTGTGTGTATTTATATAGCATATTTTATACTACCAAGCAAAATGATTTATGAAAACGCGTTAGCGAAAGAAATTCAAATTTATTAACAACGGATAGCGATTCCTGTACTTTATACCCCAATTAGCCATAATAAAACACAGTATGACAAAAAGATATGAAAACCTATTTTTGTATCGGAATAAAATTGACGTGTCGATGAGCAGCACATCAGTCGTGTTCTCTTAGTATACATGTCATAGCTATATATGCCATTGGTCTGGCTGGTGGTGTGCTTCAAGGTTGTGTTCTATGGCCTGTATACTTCCATATGTACATCAACGAAAGTTGGCAATGTGGACACGAAGCTTTACATCAAATAATGACAATGAAACACCAATATACTTTTCACGACTTTTACATCCATTGGAATCTCCGAGGATCGTCACAAGACTAAATAAACTAAATAAAAACAAAGCTCCAAAGCCCTACAAAAATAAAATGCATATATTATTATTGATAGAGTATTAACATGTCTTTCTCTTACCTTCAGACGCTGGATGGTTTCATCTTCGTCGTGGCGCCGGATGGGAAGATCATGTACATCTCAGAGACAGCATCAGTCCATCTGGGTCTCTCGCAGGTACAGTCATACACGTGCACTCACGCGCAAACACGAATACGTACTCATGTAATACAAATACACACGCACAAACACTCACGAACTAAATGCTACATGCTATATCCCAATGAAGATCCTAATAATTTGAGAAGTTGACAATCCTAATCTTCAAAATCCACTAGGTATCTATTATTAGTATATATAGTCACAACTAAGAATCAACGGAACACGTATTGATAGATGTCTGCTAACCTATGTTGTGTTCTGTTCAGGTGGAGTTAACAGGTAACAGCATATACGAGTACATCCACCCTGCCGACCACGACGAGATGACTGCCATTCTCACCGTCCACCATCCATACCACACCCATATACTTCAAGGTAATAGAACACAGACCACCCTTAAGCCTAATATATATACTATAAGTGTCATCACTTCTCAAGACACTGGACTCTGTTGATGTCATTTGCTATAAGTAATGGGAATGGATGACATTGTTTGTCCTAGAACTGATCCAATCAGTGTTTTAACATAGATTTAATCTTTTGTCTTTAACATTGATTCATATACAATGTAAAAATGAAGATTTTGCATGTATTCCTACTGAATGAGGTATTTAGTTTTCTATGTACCGGTATTTGTGAAATTTTCCTTCCGGAATATTGGTTATATTTCACTTCAGTATCATTATCTATACCTATAGCATATCGTGTTTTTATTATTATAGATATCGAGGTGGAGAGATCTTTCTTTCTGAGGATGAAATGTGTTCTTGCCAAAAGAAACGCTGGTTTAACATCGGGAGGTTACAAGGTAAGACTCGCCGTCGCTCTAGCGTCAATGTACAAACACCGTCTTCAAAGAGGCATGGTGCGCGCATTAACAACCTTGTTTACATCGCTTCGTCAACGCGTCTTCAACCACCTAGTAGTCCAGTGAGGAAGGAGTCACTGAGATATCGTAGGCAGTGCTCTGCCCTGGGGAACTCCTCCTCCGCTAGGTATGCTCGTGGTTTCGGGCCCAGGGCTCCGGGACGACCGGGGTGTCGTGTAGGCACGCGCCGTGTGTGACATACCCCGGGGCCAATATTACAAAGCCGCAGACCAGGGGACATATGAGTCTCATTCATATTAACATCAGAACTAAAAATGCTTTTGATGCCGTCCTGTGTTTTGGATAACGGTTCTTGAATCGAGATTACGACGAATACCTACCCTAGCAGGGGCGCTGTTGATTAGAAATAAGTTACATTCTTGCAATGGCTTTGGGCTTTTCTTATTTGTTACGACATACACTCATAATACCCGTTCCTTTGAACTATAGAATACATGGGTTAAAAGAAGAGAACGAGTGTTTAGTCATCATTTCAAAACCGTCTGCCCTGAAACAATCCAGGGGCCAATGTTCCCGAAGCTATCGTATACGTAACGACATCCTTAAGCCTTCGTGGAGGAACATTTTACTCTTTCTGGATCATCAGAATTTCCTCCTCGAACAGCTTAATGCATACGATAGCTTCGGGAACATGGCCCCTCGATGGCATCCAGTTCCAACATTGCATCTCAACATCTTTGCAATCATACTCCTGGTTATATTTCGTAGTTGTCGAACACTATCTCTTGATTTATGTTCAATAGACATGCTACACTAAAACCTATTACTTAATATATATGTATACTACAATGCATCTGTTCCGTCCTTTGGTTATACGTAGCATAATGTTTTATCTGATGTTCTTCGCAGGTGATACACTGCAGTGGCTATCTGAAGATCAAGCAGTACACGATGGACATAGCTCCGTATGACGGGTGTTATCAGAACGTGGGGCTGGTGGCTGTGGGTCATTCTCTGCCCCCTAGTGCCATCACGGAGATCAAGATGTTCAGCAATATGTTCATGTTCAGAGCCAGTCTAGACCTCAAACTAATATTCCTAGACGCAAGGTGGGTTTCAATGTTTTTGTTGTTGTTGTTTTTTAATTTTTAATTTTATTTCAATGTTAACCATTGGTTAGAACTTTGTCTGAATTGAGGATTTTTTCAACTGTTGATTTGAGCAGTTCAAGTTTAGCAGGGATACCAATTGAACATGTCTCGTGATGTCATGGTATGGATTACCTGCCCTTGATTTGATCCTAATGCACTAACATACTATAGATTAGTATAGATTAGTGGATATGTATACTAGTATTCCAACGTGCATTGAGCATGTCCATCCTTCTTTTTTCTTTATTTTTGTTGCAAATGTATTCAATTCGTTAGAACATATTCTCAAATTGAATATTTGCTCTTAATGAATTATGAAAACAAATTAAGGAATGAACATGAGTAATTAATCCTTCGCATATTTAGCAATCACTTCTATTTCTTCACGAGTGGTACAGACTCTATGAAACTCCACCACATGTTACTTCTTGATCATATGAAGTATATGTCATTGTGCGCTGCTGTTTTTATACCTTACCGTGTTTATTCAGTGGCTGTGGCATTGATTTTGAAGCAAGCCGGTATTAGGGTCTTGTTATCAATAACTAACACTGGGGACTATGTTGATTTCGTACTGCATTGCATTAAACCCATAGTGGGGATAAATCAAATATTAGCTTATCTAGAGCAAATATGTTACACGAACGAGCGGGGACATAATATTGTAATACTTTGCAACGGTTTCAAAGCGTAACACTTGCCATATAATAATAATAATAATCTTTGGATTTTTTTTACGGGGTCATCGAAACTGTTCCACATTAAACATGTCACGTATGTGGAATGAGGTGTTCGACAAAATGTACTAGCAATGTTCGTTAAATAACAATGGAGTAGTATTAGTTGTAGGCGTGCTCTAATGGGTGTATGTCTTTGTTCTTTCAGGGTGTCAGCTCTTACAGGATACGAATGGAGTAGTATTAGTTGTAGGCGTGCTCTAATACGTGTATGTATTTGTTCTTTCAGGGTGGCAGCTCTTACAGGATACGAATGGAGTAGTATTAGTTGTAGGCGTGCTCTAATGGGTCTATGTCTTTGTTCTTTCAGGGTGGCAGCTCTTACAGGATACGAACCACAAGATCTCATAGAGAAGACACTATATCACTACATTCACGCCTGCGATATTCTCCACATGAGATACGCCCATCATACGTGTAAGTGTTTTGTCTTAGCTAGTTCTTGTGTGGTAGACATTGCAGTATTGCAGGTCTGACAACGCACTTCCGGAAGTCGACCGAGTTTCCGGTTGGCTCTGTGAGTTCTAGAGGCAGCCGGATGTTTCCATTAGATGTGTGAATATTTTACCATAACATACACTTGACGCCATGAGAACAGAAGGAAGGCGAATAGGAAAAGCTGGAAAATAAATCAGAAATAGTAATAGCCCAATATTGAATATAAAAATTAAACTCTGCGATGGATTTGATATCTACCCTCAGATGATCTTTCCTATACGTCCGTCGGATGATGATCATAAGAAGGTAGAAAAATACGTAACCATATAGAATTATATCACCATCAAGACAATGCTTGGAATATGCCCGTATACAATTCTGCATGATCTGCCTGTTTACTTAGACATGTACAGGAACATGCTCAACGATGTTCATCAATGCATGCATAGAACATCTTCCTGTATCTACAGTGTTATCCTGTGTGAACACTCCTGACACTACAATAGAGAGAGTGAAGTGTGTGCTACTACACTTCGCCTATGTCCACGGCAATAGAGTAATCTTCCTGCTTACGAAAGTCATTCAGTAAGGTGTTAACGACTTGGCAATGTGAATGGCGCTGATAGACTAACCCACTCCACCATGCCACCAACGGCGGCGGTCACTAAGGGAGACAAGCATGCAGACCAATCGCGGCGATCCGCTAAGATCCGCAGTAATAATATTGGTATGAAGAACGGGGTATTAATCAAGACGGGGCCCAATGTAAATGCCTGGGTGTCTGGCTGGACAACATTTCTGAAACCAGCGTCACAGGGACAGGCACGCAAGAAAGCAATTATAGATTGGGCATTTTGTCATCCATTCTCGCACCTGGGCTTGTCGTGTTAAATTGATTACAGGTCTTACCCAGCTGCCACGATTGTTTCTGTATCCTATATATATAAGTATATATGAATGTGTAGACGAATAGCGAGGAAATCATTACTGGTGGAAGTGTCAACTGAATAGACAGTGTGTTTACATGTACACTTAGCTGGCCTCGTTGCACCAGGTGTATAGGAAGTCAAATATATTGACCGTGTCACCTACATATCTATTAATCCAAACTATTGTTGCACTTACTCGATTTATGCTTGAATATATGGGTTATTCTTGAAAGACAGGAGTTATTAATATGTGCATGATATTTGGAACAAATCGCTTATCCAGCAATGTTCTTGGACTGTGTGTGGTATCCTGGAGAAAAACTACATGTAGTTTCTGAAATAATACTTTATTATCCTACATAGCACGGAAGCGTTACTAGATGCACAGGTACTCTTGTGCTTGTAGCACAATCTTCAGAGGGTATTATGTTCACTTGTTAAACTTCAGTGACGCACGGTAGGATTATGTAGATCATGGCCACCCTGTTCCTAGAACCTGCACTGTATTTACGTGTCCCTTACAAGGTTATAGCTGTCACTAAGGTGATATATAAAGTATATGTTGTGTACACATGTCTGTGAGAACATTGTTTAATAGTCAGACATGTACTTGCTAATTTATGACAAGACGAGGATAGCAAAAGGACAACATGGTACAATATTAATGCTGCTAGCCATACCGCTGATTCTTTGTGATGACCACTCTGTATTACTAACACTTATTTTCTGATCATTGGCGTCTTCTTGTATGGCCATGGAAAGATGCATTCTTGCAAGACATATTAATCAACACTGACACTCGCGTACTTCCATATTTCATGTATTAATACGACTTCCTTTTCTCTTCTTGCAGTGTTGTTGAAGGGTCAGGTGACCACCAAGTATTACCGCTTCCTGGCCAAAGATGGCGGCTGGGTGTGGATGCAGAGTTACGCCACCATTGTCCATAATAGCAGGTCATCTCGACCTCACTGCATCGTCAGCGTCAACTACGTACTCAGGTATGCCCTCACACAACATATACAACAGTGTCGTTGACTTTACGAAGCTCTCGTATACACCAAAGGAAAATAAGGAGAACAATAAATTAAAAAATAGAATTAAAAAATATAGCGCTCTCGTATCTACCGGAAGGGCATAACATATCTCGCTGATAGCTGCGAGAGCGCTCTCGCATCTACGGCATGAACCTATCATATATTACTGGGGGGTCTATTCTCTAAACGTTCTTACGAAGTTCTTAGCATAAGAAGAGTTCTTAACTATTCTTATAGTAAGGCCACGAACTGTTCTTATGCTAAGAAGTTCGTAAGAATGTTTCGAGAAAAGGGCCCCTGATCGCTACGAGAGCGCTATATGGAATCTTAGTGGAAACGAGAGCTTCATGAGACAATACCCTGACCCTGACCCATCAACTGTGTCGTAATCCATATTCCGCTTCAATATCGACAGTAACTGTCTTGTCCACAGCTGTGCCAACTGTCTAGACTATTCATCTTTAATTGGATTCCATGGTAGGAACATCGGTTAATGGTGCAATAATAGTTATGAGTAAATCTTGTTTCGTATTTTGATATTATAGTCTGACCATGATCAGTTTAATTGACGATGTACACTTCTAAAAAAGAAGTCGGAATATTTAACAGGGAATACTTTAAGCGTCGAGTATCCGGTTTAGTACTGGTCGCAATTTGGTAGGAGTTCTGGACCTAATCAAGAAAATAGAAAAACCTAACAAAAATCTATATTTACTGCTGTTACTCTCCATGTTGGACATCTGAAATTCAATTTCAATCACTTTTACACGTGATGAGAATTAATTAAGGATTGGCTGAATTAGTGAAATGGAGGAAAAGTGACATTGTCGTTAATGACTTTTCTTGATCCACTTACATCCAAAATAATGTCGGAGCTTTACTGGCGAGTGCGCTGAATTACAATGAAGGGTATCCAGTCTTAGTCTCAAAATCCCGAATTCAATAACAAAAAGTCTTCGTAATAAGTGAGCGTGCGCCTCTCCAATAACCAATAGCAAGAAAAGATGATCACTATTGATTACCCACTCCTTTCTCTTTCAGCGACGTAATTGCCAAAGATTGGCAAATACAGTTGGAACAAACGTTGACCACAAAGGAGGTATCCCCCTATTCTTCTATATCGGATCGATCCCGGACTGGGAAAGTTCGTCCATCGAGGAAGTCCCGACGGTCACCGTATCCCCAAGTTGCGGAAGGACAAGAATTCTCATCAACGGCCGACTTCCAGGAGAGGACGTTCGATTTCTCGGCCGACGTTTCCGTCCCTGCGGTTCAGAACTATTCCGGGATGATGTACCAACACCCTCACGAAGGCATAGACCGCTACAGCGCCCTGTATTCCGCCCCGTACGCCCACCCGGGCATGGCCGTGTACAGAGACGCTGTGTACCCGTACCAGTCTCACCAGCGTTACGTGGACGAGCGCAACCCGTACCGCGGGTACGAAGAGCGGTACTACCCGACGAGGGACCCTGCGAACTATCCCGGGTACACCTCGCCCGTGCAGTCGTCGCTGCAGACCACGTCGCGGTTGACGCATAACGAGTCGTCGAGTCGTGAGAGTTCTCAGAGTGCCAGTCAGTCTCAAGCCCAACCTCAATCTCAAGCCCAGCCCCAAGCCCAATCTCAAGCCCCGGCTCCGGCTCCGGCCCCGGCTCCGGCCTCGGCCTCGGCCCAGCAGTACGACTACCGGTCCCCAGGACACGGCTCAAGAAGCAGCTCCAGGGATGCCACTTTCAACCAATCAGCAGCCCACTACACAGCTCCGTACAGCAACAGATCCGAATCCTCTGCATCCGAGGTTGACGTTGGAAACGAAGAGTACGACAAGCGTCATCCGAACTCTCATTCTCATCGTTCTGATCGCCAGAGCAACTCCAAGTTTGATTCTGTGATGGACACGCCAAATCAAATGGTGAAGGAAGAGTCGTATAAATCTCAGGACCCGTCAAACGGTCCGCTACAGACTCTGTCTCCGCCGCATAGAGAGCCTGTGCAACAGTCTGTCATCATCCGCAGGCCGTCGAACCACACGTACTCCTCCAGTGACATGCGTACAAGTGCTAACTCGAGTGACACGTATAATAACACGTCATTTATCAAGTCTCACACTTCCGGTTCTGGGACATTGCAATCCAAGCGATCTGCTTCCGGGTCGGAGAGCAACCAATCAAATCTGCTGAACAGCACTGGTGCAACTGACGCTATTTCCGGAGATAAGTTATTAAACATGCGGTTATTACAGGAGAAATCGCCTATAACAGCTCAGGACTATACTCAGTGTGTGAAAGCGGCGGCCGCGACGTGCAGCTATGATAACTACACCCAAGCCAGTATGTATCAACACGCTCAGAGACCGTACCCAGTCGTTCCCCAGCCCGGCTACACCAGTGTCATCGTAGAACCACAGCAATACCACATGGCTAACGGATACGTGCACTGACGGACCGACAGATAGGACGGACCAAGGGACGGACAATGTATTACCTACTGGGTTATATTCAGTATTGGAGTCTCTCGGAAGCTCATTGTTGAACAACGGTTGCAATTTCTATTTCATAATTCAGGGATGTTTCTAAGCAGAGATCTGTGTGATTGTTATTGCGTGTTATATGATCTAATACATCACTATGTCCGCAGTAGGTGCGCTGCGATACTCATTCAGCTACAGCAATTCTCAATACTTGCATATATATATATCAGACTGTTGCATTGAATAGAACACACACACCAAGGCAATACGTGAGTTGGACAGACTAAACAGCAGCAGTACGTAAACGTCAGAAATAAACAGAAAGTCAAATCCAACGTCATATCCGCATTCTATATGTTCCGACTACCGACCACAGCATGCATTGATATCAAAGTAACACATAATCAGTTGTTTGGTGCCTTTGTTTTGAGAGAAAAAAATATTGGTTTCAATTTAGATGAATTTGTACAGTTGTGGCGAAGGTCACGTGACTAAACGTTCTCAATGTCTTGACTTCGCTTGTCTACGTTAATCTCATGATCGTTGTTTGTTCATTTGCATAATGTCGGAACAGTGTCTGATCCTTGTCATGTTTAATTATATTGTAAACATGAATGTGTCCCAGTAAAGCCTCTAGGTTTTGTAATATACATAACATGTATTGATTCGTTTGTTGTTTAATTGCATACTCCTCAGGGAGTAGAGAAGGAACACTGAGTGCACACTGACCATTGACCGGGAATAAGAATGTGGCGTTTTCAGCATGACTTATGGGTGGATTTGGCGCGTTATAAGTAGCCATTATTATTGTTGTTGGTATTATTAATGCAAATACAGAACAAGAAATATTCGAGGGTCGATCACGAATTCCCCACGGAATCTTTACATTGAAATAATCTTCATCAGAATTATTAGGTTGTTTCACACGGCAAATTACGTTCAACAACAGGCGCTTGCCACAAATATTAGTATACGATGGTATCCAATAGTTACGACACACGCCTGTGGTTCAATCATAGAGGTATCAGCTTGTAATACGGAAATTGCATACTAGTATATACTAGTAGATAGAACCATACACACTCCATTCATAGGAATGGTTGACTATTTAACACGTTTAAACCTTTTCATAAAGATTTCATATCCACTGTGGCACTATTATCCTCAGGACTAGTAAATGGTCTCAATCGCTTTAATACCAGGGTACCGTTTCTCGAAGCTCTCATATCTACTCCGAGACCACAAGGACTCTCATAGCCATCTCTAATACATGGAGAACGTGCACTGGTCTCATAGTGGATACGAGAGCTTCGAGAAACGATAACTAGACCATTTGCGAAAGGAAGAGGGTTGTGGTCTCGTAGTAGAGATAAAACCTTCATGGGAGGGTATCCTGACTTTCCATCAATATATCTACTGGTCAGAAGAGGTAAAGAACATATCAACTGGAGAGAACAGATCGTACACGACAAGAACACGATGAAGATGCTGCAAGAAGTAATGGAATATCCACCTTTTCATTTCAAAGTATATTACCACATACATCACAAATTAAGAACATATCATTATTTTTGTATGCTGGAACCTCTTTTATAAAAAATAATATGTGTTTCGCACGGTCATCTGATAAGATAATGCTTTTAGATAATGTTTTTAGATACGATAACGCTTTTAGATAAGATAATGCTTCATTGTCGAGACTGGAATTATTTTTAAAACGCAGTGATACGGCATGACAAAAATGACGGAAGAACATGTACAAGAAATGAAAGGAAAGTATGTAAATGTAGGTGCCTGTAAAAGAAAAAACTCCGTTGATGTCAATAAGGCTATATAGGTAAAACCTCTAAGTTCAGCTATGGGGGATTCTACAAATGTAACCAAACATCTGGAAGGGCCATTGAGTGCACTATTTTCAGCGTATAAATCCTGTAGCAATGTAAATAGTAGTATATATAAAATAAAGTTATTCATATGTTCTATTCTCTACACATAGTGTTTGTATTGTAATTAAATTATCGAAAGGCTCATTAACATAACCGCTTAACCGTGACAATATATGAACAACCAAAAAGTGCCATTTCTACTCTGGTCATTCTACTTATATAATAATAACTACACGTAATTATTGTATTTGTATCATTGCATTTAATTTAATAATGTATAGAGATACATAACAAATAGCTATGTTTAAGAAAATAGTTATTAACTAATATCTTAGACTAGAATATCAAATTGCAGTGTTCATTGGGTTTGATCTGTGAGTCGACACTTGACCTTGTCGAAATCTGGTCCTGGCTTTGGCGATTAATATTGAATTAACATGTTTGTAGGCACCACACGTATCAACTGAAATACAGGTCGCAATTTCGAGATCGCAACTTGAAGGTGTCTTGTGCTTTTCGGTAATCTCGTGAACGCATACCGGTGGCCAATGAATACAATTACGTCTCAACAGGCTAAGCAGTCCTATGAAATGATGAAGTAATTAATACTGTCACATTGGATCGAATCAGTTTTCAAAAAACTACTTTACTTGTCGAGTGTACTTAAAAGGTTAGGCTTCCTTTTGAATTAATTCAAATAGGAGCTGCAAATAGTAATATAATTCTTCCTTGAAGAGACGCGAAAATTAAAGCGGTAAATAGAAAGGAACTGACAATGGAACCGGAAGTCAGTCAAGATGGCCGCGCTCATATCGCGTCTTCTTTGAACGAGAGTCATCGGAAGGCGATGACGTGTGAAGAGGACAAAATGGATTTCTCGTGTTCTCTGAACATCGCGTTGAAATCATGTCGTTAAGTCCTCGACTTTAGAGTGTCATTTTTGAACCTTAAGTATGTCACTGGACATTTGGAATGGTTGGTGTATTCAGCAATCTCCAGAACTCGGAGGAACGGGGGTGAAATCTGCCTATAGTCCAATGAAAGGGTCACTTTCCGTGGATTGAAGAAACCGGGAACGACAGTTTGGGATCAACATTAGCAAGTCTATAGAAATCCCAGATAATTAATTGAACGAATGATGTTTTTGGATTCAAGTTAAATGGCACTTTGACCTTTTGGATGCTTAAAAGACCAACAAGAATAATCAAATTTGATGTTTATGAACTTCGTCTTCATGCAGACTCGCAGACAAATAGGAATGTCTACTGAAATCTCAGTTTAGATTGATATCTTTCAACAAAGTATACACGTAATAATGCCCTACTACCAACCTCCGAAACATTCTATATCGTCTAGTGAAATCCACAGCGGGATACTGTTTCACTCTTCTGTATGCTGCTATAAAGTACATTGGAGAGGAATAGTAGCTAACAAGTTACATACAAGGGGGCATAGATCTCAACATTTTAGTATTGAAAAATGTTTCTAGGGATGCAAATATATATAATATACGATGCGATCAAATTAATATAAACACTATTTGTCTACTTATGCACATAACTGAAACCAAGCTGAAGGCAAGATCTGCATAACGTTTCATAAGGCATCCTCGAAACACAGACCAGAATGCCTACTTTACATCCGTCAAATGCTGAGTAGACCTGATGATCGGTGTTTCGCAGATGTATGTGCATGAGGTTAGGTTGGCTTGAAGAAGGGAGAGTACCTTACCTAGGATTATTTCCGATTCCACGCTGATTGAAAGAAAACCTTGTAGTGTTATGTCACACGACAAATATAAACCACTGAAAACACATTTTTGTTAACTAAACACGTTTTTGCCTACAATGTGCGTTGGGCTTTTGGGACGTGATTTTAGTTCGCCCTCGTACATAACATGGAATCGGTACCCGGTAGAATGGGGTGGTGTAGTGAATATTACTATTTTAGTGCAAGAAACGGCAGTTTGGATCAAGCTGACTTCAAGTGATCAGTGCGAGTGCTTCTGAGATTTGAGCATACTCTGTTTGACTTTCGTTGCATTATCCGTATTATACTACTATAATGTAGATGTAAATTTGTAATAGATTAAGAATTTATAAAATATTCCTCAGACAGAACAAAGCTAAAACTGCGGTTTTCATTCATCTGTTAAACCATATACCAGAAATGACGCGGAAATGTATCTAAAACCGCACACAGGGAGTTGTGGTTTTGACATATGTTTATTCAACAGAAATTAATGAGAATTGGTATTCAAGCTGTACTGTAGAGCTTATTATATACAGCTTCTAGAGGTGCTATAAAACACATTCTAACAATGTTTGTGACTGACCTCACGATACTCTTCTCTAGATTCCGGTAGTGCAGCCTTCTGTTAGGCCTATATCGTTTCTATTCATAAAGATAATACATTCTGAAAGTAGCATCCATCTGGTTGATTCCGATACAGAATTTAAAAATTATAACTGTGATGAATACTCTGTCCCTAGTTTGTAGACATGTTAATACCTTCATGCATTCAACGAATAAAGTAAGGCAGAATATGTGCTCAATCTAAAAGAGAAGAAGCAAAAACTTTTTAAAAAAACAACGATAAAAGCATAAGCGTTGATTGATCCCGGATGTACAAATAGAAAGTCTCATATCTTACATTAAACGTACGAAAAAATTTTCTCGCCACTTTTAGTTCTTATTATATTCTCTCTACGATTACCATATGGAGCTCTATTCTAATGCCAATGGCTAATAACAGGCACATGACATTTCTTGTATGTCCCTTATATCAAAACTAAGTTGAATTTTCCATACTTCTAATGGCCGTCTTCCATATCGTATAAAGCCTCCTTGTATATCTAATCGCTTAGATTAGCGATACATTTCATAACGCGGGTATGGAATCGCCTGATCGCCGTGAAAGGTTATCGCCATATTCAAGACTAATGTGCTCTAATTGGCTTTTTCACGCCTTGTGTGTGATCGTTGGAAACCGGAAGTGAGTTGCAGCCACTTATGCAGATATCTGATCGCCCTCTGCTTCAACCGGAAGTATCCCGTCAAACTCCGTAGTTGGACTGTTGCCTGATGGGATCATCCACGTCATATCCGCACGCCGCTGAACTCCGGGTTATTGTTTCCTGTTTCCGGAAATCGTCTTTGTCATACGATTTCTTTAAGCTTTGCGAAACAAAATCTCCAAATTGCACTTTATTGCGATAGATACCCCCCTATCGATTTTGATGTCAACTTTACAAGCAGTTTGCTTGGCAATTTTGTAATCATCTCGTACTCTAACACAAGTTTTCTGCTTCATTTGCAAGGAAACAAATATGCACCAAGAACTTGGTGCGCTTTGCTTGTCCATGCAGAAGAATTTTCACTTTACAGAGACTAGCTTCCGTTTAATTTCGTGGTACAGGTGAATTTATGTCAACGTTCAATTTATCCTAATAGAAACAGATTTCTCAAGAGGAAGATAAATATTCTTTCGGTCAGATATCATTATGACCATGTAGTCAAATAAATTATTTGAAAAGTAATCATGTTAAATTGTGCTTAGACGTAGCATTGTTCATCAATCGTCAATATAAAATAAAGAAATGTTGCACATTAATTATAACCAGTTTGTTTAATACCATTAATTACTCAACTTCATGGTATTGTGATATTATGTATACATCAAAGAAAACTGTGTAATGGTATATTGCCTAAGAATATTTCCGTTTTTCCTAATCCCCGCAATATGTTAACACTAATATTAAAAAGTCATACAAAGTTCATATAGTTTTGCTTCGTTAAAGTTAGCAAAATCATAGTTATTTAAATTTACAATCGAAAGCAATTATTGTTCATATAACAATATATTTAATAATTACTATGAAAATAATGGCGTTTTACATGCCAGATGGCTTTTTATGTGTATGTGTGTGTATGTAGTAGTAGTAGTAGTAGTAGTAGTAGTAGTAGTAGTAGTAGTAGTAGTAGTAGTAGTAGTAGTAGTAGTA
>JAVCKZ010009458.1:0-20434 GCA_034780755.1 Lepetodrilus elevatus | reverse complement strand
TCACTCTCTTAGCGATGTATTAGCTATCGGCAAAGAGAGCGCTATGGTCCGTTAGCAGCTAAGAGAGCTTCGAGAAACGATACCCTGCTCTATTAGTAACATCACAAGACGGTTTAGGATTTAGATTGTTAATAAGATCTTGCTCGCAACTACGAAATGGTTTAGTGCAATTTAATTCTCAAGCTCAAATTTGATATGGTAATTTGGGTACACATTTTTAGTTGAGGATGAATTTATTCTCAAACTATTTTCATGGTTTCCAAGCCAGGTTAATATTTTCACAATAGAACATGAAATGTTGTCGTCGCCTATGGGTGAGATATTCCCGCCGCGACGTTAAACATTAATTCAATCAAATCAAAAGAACATGAAATATGTACGAGTAAGGAAATATATCAAATCTTTTTAACTTCAGAATTTAAAAAAAAAATCAAGTGCAGTTGCAAGTACATTCTCGTAGGTTGTGGCAAAGAGGAACACTTTTCTTTATGTTTATCTGTGCATTTCTTTACCTCAGAAATTCTGTGCCGACATCGTGTCCGTTCTGGGTATGACGATGAACGATGGCCGCGACAGTTTGAAGTACCGTCTACTAGGATCAAAGGAAGAAATCGGCTCCTGGGGTCACGAATATGTCCGGTAATACACAATCCTTGAACGATATTGGACTAATCAATCAATACAAGATCCCGAGATATCAGAGAACACACCTGGCCCTGAGATTATGAAACCTTTTGAGTACGATTTCATGCTTAGATTAAAACTTTACGTGATGATTAAGCACAAAACTTTGAGCATGAAATCCTACCCAGGAAAGTTCGTAATCTCGGGGCCTGACCTATAGATTTTGTCGTTTAATATGGGCAGAAGATTCCTGCTGAAATGTTAAGTAACAGGGTATCATTTCTCGGAGCTCTCTTATCCACTAAGGGACCATAGAGCTCTGTTAGCAATGTATTAGCTATCGGCAAAGAGAGTGCTATGGTCCCTTAGCGGCTAAGAGAGCTTCGAGAAACAATACTCTGATTTTTCCATTTTGGTCAATAAATATGTTTAACCCTCTCCCTGCTGGATTAGGCACAGATGACAGAATCTTAAAAGCGGCTCTAAATCACAATTTAAAAAGAAAAGAAAATAAGACTTACATGCATTGGTGACGAGGCATCAGGCTGCACACTCTGAAGAAAAATACAAATCTATGCTTAAACGCAAGCTTTAATACTTCCAGAAACATTACCTTCAATATTTATGGTGCAGATGTTGTAATGTAACTTAGAGACAAGACAGTCAACATTAAAGTTGTAATGTTTATTACCATTTATTAAAGAAATTCAATGATTATTTATACGAAGATTGAAAATGAACAGGCCCCGAGATTACGAAACCTTTCTGAGTACGTTTTTGTTTTGATTGAATTAATGTTTAACGTCGTGGCGGGAATGTCTCACCCATAGGCGACGACTAACTAACGTTTTTGTGCTCAACTCACATGCTATGCTCAAAAACATGACGTTTTATGAACAAAAGTCTGAGTTGAGTACGAAATCGTACTCAGAAAAGTTTCATAATCTCTGGGCCAGGTGAGAAAACTTACTTTTAGCAAACAGTACTGGCAGCTGGCAATGATGAAGCAGAATACGAATATCCAGATGTCGTGGTAGAAGTGGTAAGACAGGACTAGAGCACCGAGCGCGCCCACCACCACCGCCATCAGTATTGCTACCAGGTTCTCTATTACAGACAGGTTCCTGAAACACAGTATGCCGTCAGTATACAGCGGTAGAAACAAGTTCAAATTACCAGATAGCCAGGAGGACATCAAAGGGCCCTTAATTTTAATGATTTTTTTTAATGAAAATTAAATATTTCACTGACAAATTTAAATTTTAATAAAAAGAAATTGCTCAACCTTTTCAAGGTGACGTCAAGCTGATTCTTGTAAAAGGGGACATTTCTTGGTAATAATCATAACAGAAAAGTGCGAGTGTATTCTTATCAGTTCAAAAAAAAACAGAACGGACTATTGAAAATCAAGAGGGCCAAACGGGAATACCAGAAATTAAGTTTGCATGCCCGACAATGGTTTCAAGTGCCTTTGGCCCGCGGGCAGGCATTATTTCTGCCCCTGGTATATCATAAGTATTCCTAGAGAGCTTCCTACAAATAACAGTATGCCAGCATCAGTATTGCTAGAAAGCTTCCTACAAATAACAGTGTATGATATTAGCTCTCTATATAAACAAGAAAAACAATGAAAATGGGCTGAAGCTTGGTTGAAATGAGTGAAGGAAGCAAATAATCTTCCTTGATACAGACTAACAACTGTAGAGTTCATGTCGACTTAGCACATACATTCAGAGCATGAGTGAGTGATTATGGAGTTTAACATCGTTGTGGGAATCGTTCACACATTTGCGACTATGAAAATACAATTAGAGAAGAAGAACAAATACATATCCCAAACATCCTTACCTATCTAACAAAGCCAACAGCGCCAGTCTATCAAATCTGATTTTCAAGAACTTTTCCTTCAACAGCCAGAACTTGTAGTAGTGTTTCATCTTCTCTGCCCGCGACTTGGTGTGTGTGGTGTCGGAATCAGAGGAAGAGTCGGAATTCGCGATCCTGTTCCGGCCGCCCTCTAGCAAGGCCTGGACGTACGACTGTATGACGCTGTGGGCGCGCATCTCCACCGCTTCCAGCGGAACGGGCAGCCCCAGGTCGTGGAACAGGTCGGAATGGTCCTCGGGTTTGGGAGAGTCCAGGATCACAGTGGAATCTGAGCAGGACGACCCCGACGACCAGCTGAAGTTGCGAGGATAAACACCAGTGAACGCAAGTGATGAAACATTCAATGGGGTCTTTAAGCATAACAATAATAATAATAACAATAATAACTAATATTAACAATAAGAATAATAATAATTTTTAAAATATTATTAAATAAGAATAATAATAATTATAATACAGCTGAAGACATATAACATGAATTTCACTTGGCGAAAGATAATCTGTAATGCCTTGTAACTTTCCTACTTTTCGTACATCCGCTTGGATTTTGAACGTCATTTTCTAATGTATTTACTTTCTCTCTGTCACTAATAAAAAAAATATTTTATTATCTCTCAGTGACTTACTATTTTTTTCTATTTTTATTTAAACAATCTCTCAAAAACGTACTAGTTTTTATTTTTTTCTTCCGTTCCTGGCCAAGATTCTTCCTGGTTTTCAGGCATCCCCAAGGCCACACCGGCGCTGTTTTCCCCGAATGTGTACGTCAGCCAGTTACCTACAACAGTATCAGTACATTGTGCTCAGTTTTGTCTTAATAATTTATAAGGCAGTTCCAGTACGCATAATAAAAACCCCAAACTGGGCCCCTTTGCTTGGAACACTTGTAGCTCTCAACTGATTGTAAGTCAAATTTTAGGTACCCACTACAAATGTAAGTTCATTACATAAAACACTTTTATTGCCACAGTACTTGAGAATCTGGTTTACAAAAACATTGTAGTGATTCATAAATATATTTACGTGCATACATACTATCACATGTTCCTAAAAGTTGACTTACAATCAATATTGTATATACAAGTTTCTGTGCAACAGGTATTCTTTTCATCATGTTTGTAGTCTTCCATGGATTCAAATATTTCAAAACATCCGACTATTTTTGTTTCCAAAACATTGTACACAAAAGAAATAGCACAAACCGCTTTCATCTTGAAAATAGTGCACGGCCCCTTCCGTCGTGTCCATGTACGAGGTGGCAAGATGGCCGCCAGTTCCCACGACGACGGAGGTCAAGGCTGCAGCAGGAGGGGAGTCACGGCGATGACGATGACCCTTACGCTTGTTTCCTCGTCGCCTTCAGAACAAAGCCACAGATCAGCATCATACTTAGGGTACTTTCGAAACTTTCTAAAATTTCCCTGTCCAACAGTTTCATCTTTTTAGTTAATTATATTTATTGGGATTTAGAGCCGCTTTCAGGATACTTTCACTTATATCACGGCTTGTCAGTTTGGGCAGGAGGAAACCCACAACATCTGTAGCACTGAATGTTGCAGTAAACCTGCAAGCACTAGCTGGTCCCCCCACAGTTACTACTGTATTGCTGATGATAAATATTCGAGTCGACGTTCCTTAGAATAACAACACATACAAACATTTTCTGAAAATAAGTGAATATTAATATAGAATTTGACTGAATGTTGTAATTTTTAAATATTAAATAAGACATTAATCCCTATAATCACTATTATTATGTCATAACATATTTCGTTTTCAACATATGGAACCTTTGAACAGGTAGCTAAAAAGCATAAAAATGGTGCTATAGAAATTTGATATTACTATTATATACCATTATTATGATTAATTAACATTGAAATAAAGACAACAGTATTACTGTTTCACCATCATGACGCAGAGGTTCATATTATACACATAGCATAAAATCTGCATAAAAAGCAAATTAGGATTGGTAAGTTGGATTAGGGTTTAGAACCGCTTTCAAGATTATTTCACTCATATTAGGCTGGCATGTTATGCACATTAGGCAGGATTTCCGCTGGCTGTTGGTGCTAACTCAGAGAATATCCTGCAATAGTTGAACACATTAGAAAGCTGCAGTTATTCAAGTGCTCCCCAGGCAAATTCACAAGTAAACAATTTTCTAAGCACATGTATGTTGAATACGATAAATTAATATTTATCCTTATAATGCATTAAACTCTATATTAAATACTAAACCATCTATTACAAGCAACCAGCACTACATACAATATTCTTAATTTACATCTATAATTCTTTTTTTCCCAATAATTTATTTTTCTCCCCATTTTTCCCCCCCCCAATCATTTTCAATCAATGGGGTGGAATTAGATTTTGCAATATGAAAGTCTACAGTGCACAAGCAAAAAAAAAAGATATTTCAATCATTTGAATAAATGTAATATTAAAACAGAGAAGGCCATAAGACATTTATACACAATGAAAGACATTCCACACCAAAACCTCTACAGTACATTGAACCGGTCACCGATACAACTGCCTCTACACAGTGCAGACCTGCTACCAATTGTACAATTACTCAAATTTGAGAGCAGAATGACATCACATACTGGTAACCAATATACAGAAGCACAATAGTTAAAAGAAACTTGAACTTGAAGGAGTAAGAGAAAAAAAATCAAAAAGAAAATCTCAGAATTTCAATAACAAAGCACATGGAATGAAATCTACATTAATAACATCTACAATATATGAACCAGATCTAGGACAGGCAACACAAAGGCGATATTTTTTATCAGAAAATTGGCATATTTATAACTTACTGTGCTTTTGCAGACCTATAAAATAGATATTGAGTTAGGATTACATGGGATACAGATATTACATACTTGATTGAAAACACATTACGAAAATTAACAAGTCTTGGGAAAAAAAGAAAAAATAACCTTGAGGAAAGAAATGTCAAGTTGCTATATTTGAACAAGTTAAAACTTTAAATTAGTGAAAACTGTAGGACGAAATTTTAAAATGTTCTGGCCAAAATGAAAAAAAGAAACCCATTATAAAAAGGGAATAAATATTAAGAAACGGAACTATAAAAGGCATGGTAGGAAGTGGCGATCCATCTGTACTGCGAAAATAAAGTGCTGCATGCTGAGAAAGGAAGGAGTTCTACCGAGAGAGCCTCAATATGGCGACACCTACCTTGCACCTTTACGATGGTGTCTACATTGTGGAGTGCTCTCCCCTGCAAGAGGTAAGAGAGCTGAGAATTCAGTAGGGCTAGTGGATTTGGACTCGGGCTCGTCATTGTTGTTGTTGGCCGTTGCCACCCCCGCGGAGGACCCTCCCACCGCCCCGACGGCCTCAACCAATTTCCCCTCATCTTTACCTTTGCAATCGGCCTTTACTTTTTCTACAAACACAGGGAGAAATGGCCTTATTTTGGTCTCACATGTGCAACGTGTGTGTGTGTGTGTGTCTGTGTGTGTGTGCAGGTGTCTGTCTGTGTGTGTGTGTGTGTGTGTGTGTGTGTGTGGTATCTGTATGTGCTTCCGCAGTCTTTCTGTCTGTGCCTGAGCGTGTGCGTGCGTGTGTACTTCAGCAATTTTTAACAAGTGCAAACATTGCATCTAATTGAGATCACGTTGGAAATTAACTTCTGCAGACATACTTAATAATTTTGCTTTAATTGGGGTTAGAGCCGCTTTCAAGATTCTTTCACTCATATCACAACCTGTGAGTTTTAGGGTAGGAGAAAACATTAAGCATCTGATAAAACCATTTTGCTATCATTACCACAAATTTGACAAGCAATATCCCATCTTTAAAAGTTTGATTCTTGAAGGATTTAATAATAAGCACCCAATAATGTCATGTTTATGGTCTGTAGTGTCACAGTGATAGGAAGGTGGGGTATGGAGAGAGTATGAAGAATACATGGCATTGAAATTACACTTAATATTACAAAGTATTTGTTATGAAATATGTAATTAAAGTATTCATTATGTAATTCAATCATTTTGATCATAGACAAGATGAAACAAAGAACTAAACAATTGACAGGAAGATTAATGTTCAAAGACATTCACTTACCTGCTTTATTTTCTTTATCAGGTTCATCTGTATTATTATTGTTTTGATGCTCTGAAAAATAATACATAAATGACTGCAAATGGTGTACAAATAGTATACAGTACTCAGGGTTAGAACTTAACTTTAAAACATACTCGCCCGAATAAAGATATAAATAACAAAACATTGAATTTTTACTAGCCCGTAGGATACCTTTAATATTAGGAGAAATTAATCGGGCCATCGGGCGAGTGGGAACTTCTATCCCTGAATACTGTTTGTCTAAGTATATATGCAAATTATATTTTGTGCAATATGCATGGGTTTCAGCATGATAGTAATTATTCCACTTTATTCATCAGTCACTATTTCAATATTAATAGTAAGTGTTCCCATTTAATCATGGGTCATTATTTCAATACCTAGCAGTGTTATCGTACAAATAAAACACTCACTTTGTAATTTTACATATTCTTGAAATTTCATTAATTCTTCAGGATGGTCTTGAGATTTTCGAAGAAGTTCAATTAATTTTCTCTTGATTTCCTCGGGATCTGACAGGTCAGTGGACCCAGGGCTAGTTGACGTTTCACCAGCTGGGAAATAGAAACAAAAACATAATGATGGCACGCTCTAGCATTGTGCAACACACGACTTGACGTACATGTCGGAACATATCAGAATAATTAAGTATATATATATAACATAAAGGATTAAATGTAAAGTTTTTATAGCCAGCATTCAACAATTTCAAGACATGCGAGTTACCTGGAACCACGTTTTGTCCCGACGACTGTCGCTGGTAGCGTTTGGGAATGGCGCCTTGACTTCTCATCACTTCCAGCTCGTCGGTGCTAGGGCTACTCGGGGTGGTGGTGCACTCCAGCCCGGCTAACGGCTGATATCCCAGGGCCTGCTGGTCCGAACTCACGTCGTACGAGCTCTCGCCCTCGTTGGTGATAGTACTAGTCGACTCGGAAACGTCCGTCCTGGAATTCGTCTCGCCGGACGTGACCGACTCGCTGTCCGTGCTGAAGAGCCAGTCCAACCCCACTACACTGCTCTGAGCCGAATGATTAACTCGTGGCCGAGGATCGTCAGAACTTTGCAGGTATCTCGTAATTTTGAAAATCCCAAAGTCACGATTCTTCGCCCCCACGCCTGAAATTGCGGGACTTAGCCCTCGTTCTGTTAATGTGTGTGCCGAGCTAGACGTTCCTCCGCTGCCTGGCCTCGACCTCTGACCTTCTCTCGACTTGTCGCCTATCGATGGGACGTAGATCTCGCCAAAGCTGATGTCTGAAGAGTCACTGACACTAGACTGTGGGCTGTGCCTCACAACACGAGGTTTGCTGCTGGCGCCTGCCGTTAGCGACAACGACACCGGCCGAGGCAATGACGGGCTTCGACTGACGGCAGGCCGTAGCTGATCATGCGGAAGGGCATCATTCGTCACGCTCTGCGATCGTTTCGGCAGTTTCTCCTTGAACAGTTCTAACGACCTGGTACTGGGTGTCCGTAACCGATTCCTCATCGCCTCATGCTTCTCGTGTCTCTTCGACGCAGGGCTCTCTCCACGCGAGTCCGAACCGGGACGTCGGATTGCGAGATGCTCAGCGCTGGCCGGGACACGAGCGTGGGGAGGCAGAGACATCCGAAACCCGGGTTTGGGTTCAGACTGCTGCGGCACGCTGACGTTGTTGGACTCCAGCGCACTCTTCGACCGCCGAACTGCCCGCCTTTCTTTGCGTAGACGAAGTTTTGGTATGTATTCTGGCGACAGGTCCGAGTCACTCTCCTCCCTCAGTCTCGGGGGTTTGGTTAATAG
This sequence comes from Lepetodrilus elevatus, assembly GCA_034780755.1. Classification (NCBI taxonomy): domain Eukaryota; kingdom Metazoa; phylum Mollusca; class Gastropoda; order Lepetellida; family Lepetodrilidae; genus Lepetodrilus; species Lepetodrilus elevatus. Next base: position 12,015 of record JAVCKZ010009458.1, on the reverse strand, counting down.
TTTCTCCGACATGGAGCTGTCGGGGATGTTGGGGTTAATCTCTACTTCCACCTGAGTTGTTATGGAATGTGGAATGTCCGATTTAACTGCACCAGGAACAAACATGACGAATTAGCATTTTAGTACAAATACTAATGAACCACGCCTAACTGTCACTGCTAAGAGTAAAAAAATATTCTTGTCTAATTTTCCCATTATATTAACCCTCTACAGCTTAATTGGGCACTTCTGGTTGCCTCCAGCATTGAGAAGGCTAAATTGTTACATATGGGTGAAAGATTTCTGCTGTGACTGTGAGTAAAACACCCAAATTGTATTCAAATATAACATATAATTGCAGTTAATTTGTACGAAATTATGAAGCCGACTCACTTTCTAAGCTACTTTCAGTGCTATCAGGTCGTCGACGTGATGCAGAACTAGACTCCAAGTTGAAATCGTCACCCTCAATTTCAGCAAGGGGAGCAACTCCATGAGACGATTTTGCTGCAAATTGACAAATACAATACCGGTACTTCATTCTGGCATTTGCTAAACATGGTTGGATTAATACTGCTAGTGGTGTTACTTAATAATTAGCTTAATGATTCTGACAACCAAACTGGTTATGGTATTGCAGAACAATTTTGGAAGTATTTTTTATTAGTATTTTGTATAAGTATTCAATACTTATAGCAATTCCAAAGAAATTAATTAATTAATTCACAGCGGGAGTATTTCATCCATACATGACAACAAAACTAAAATCTACAATAAAACCAGAACCCACCTTCTGCAGACTTTAGTTCAGATATCATATCTAAGTGGGGAACAGGATCAACATCAGCGCCTGGAGATGTCTCCCTTCTCTTCTCCAGTTGTACCATCTCGATGCTTTCAGAATTATCATTGTCCCTAGAAGGATAGATTTTCATTTCTTACTTACACATAGGCAAGAACCTAGACCATGCAGATTCAAATGAAACTGTTAATGTGACAGAACAACAATAATAATAATAATAATAATTTACTTAGTGCTCCAGGGATCGAAATTAACACTACTCCGCTAGCCCGGGCCATTTTTCCCAATGCTAAAGGTATCCTAAGGACTAGTAGAAATTCATAGCATTTGTTATTTGTATGGCCCTGGCTAGCATTATTATTAATTGTTTTTAAATTAGGGTTTAGTGTCGCTTTCTAGATTCTTTCACTAATATCACGACTTGTGAGTTTAGGGTAGGAGGAAACCCACATATATGTAACACTGAATGTTGAAGTAAACCTGCGAGCACTAGCTGGTACTGACAAACCAAGGATGATAACTGCATTTCCACTCTAGCTATAGACAGTGCATCCTATCAATATCGTGTCAGAAAGGTAATTTTTGTGAACATTGATGCTGGGCCACCCAGGACTGGATTTGAACCTGAAACCTTAGGTTTCGAAGTCAGGCTAGTATTAATTTAAATCCCCACATATCGTCAAGTAAGCCAACCACAACAACCGTTGACACGTACCTTATTTCAATATTTTTGGTTAGATCTTGAGAAGCGTTTTTGCTGCCCTTGGCCTCAGACTTGGATTCATCCTCGTCCACATCGCCGGTGTCGTACATGTGGTGAAGCTTGAAATTGAAGACCTTGATGATGATGAACAGGATGGCTATCACTCCACAGTACACCGTCCATACCACCAGAGATGGGACCAGTGTCTGAAAGCACATTTACCATAATTAGGATATTGGATTAATAATTATTATATATTTTTTATTATAAATTATTTAAATTTTATTATTTTTAATTGGGGGTTTAGTGCCACTTTCAAGTTTTGTCATGCAATGAGCCAAGATTCAGCCTACAGATATTTTCGATATCAGTCAGAGTTTATCTGTTGGGCGTGGCCGTTTGATTGCCTGTGACGTCACACAAGAAACACAAACAACATGTGATGTCACACACAGATTACATCGGCTTTTGACTTAGCTGTGCTCGATGTTCTTTCATTCTGCTGCAGACATTCTCCACTATTAACACTTAATTTCATGATCGTCGATTAAGATTGACATTGCATGATAAAGAGATTATTACCCTTGTGTCTTTAGATACCGTCATCATCCTGCATTTGGGATAAGCACTATGTATTATGTGAGCCTTTGGCGAGCATAATACGTAGTGCGTATCCCAAATGCAGGGTACTGACGGTATCTAAAGAGACTTGGTTAATAATCTCTCTTTATTAAACTTTTTATCCCACTCAACAATTTTTTTAATCTTTCTTTCAAGTCAGCAAATTGACTAAAGAAATGACATCCTGATAGATGTCTAGAATATGATATCCTTTAGTTCACCATATTCACATGAAGATAGGATTATTTGTTTAACCCTCTCCCTGTGGATTAGGCACAGACACTGTTTAGGGCATCTCTGGCTGCCTCCAGCATGGAGAGAGTTAATTTCCCCAGCTATTTCCTCTTCTATTTATTTACTCAGCTAACATATTCCAATTAAATTTGAAAATGTTTCAGCATTTTAAAAAAAAACCTATATTTATCTTGTTTAATTTGAATACATGTAGTTTGTACCTTTATGCTTTTTCATACAAAATCATTGACTGTGTAATTTCAAATGCCAAATTCCATATTTCATACTGTGTAATTATATACACAGTGTACAAGAAGATTCTTTTCACTCGGCCATTATGTACTATTTCAAATAGCCTTTTTGAAATACACAAAAGCTTGTCTGGTAATTTGAACGGACAGGTTTGCAGGGATGTGCATGTGATCAAGTGACATGACAAAATGATATTCCATGCATAACAATATGCAGTGTTGTCATTGAATTGTGTACGCATTGTGTCATTGAAGAGTGTCTGAAGAGTGTTCATGGGTTGTTTGAGTATATTTAGATAGAATATTCAGCTATCTGTCTGTCTATTGCAAACCTAGACCTGTAGACTGAGTGTGGTGTCTGAAGAGTTCATGGGTTGTTTGAGTATATTTAGATAGAATGTTCAGCTATCTGTCTGGGATTGACCTTAGTTAACAGTTGAAGCCATCTGATGTCAGTTTTGCATGTGTCAAATTCCCCCCTGACTAGGTGCAGCATGATTGAATGGGACGTGTCTTATAAAACCTGTTTTGAAACTTGTGTTATTAAAATCTGAAAGTATGGTCTTCAATTCAGTGAATGGCGTACCTCCGACATCCATTCAGCGGATTCCATTCAAAGCATTCAATTTGAATTTTATCCATTCAACTATTTAAAGTGACTCAAACACCAAATTCATATACAGTGTACTCTGTATAAACGGCACTCGTTGGGACCGAGAAAATATGCCGGATTATACAAAGTGCCGGTTTATACATTTTGTCAAGATGTAGCTCGAGATTCTTTGACACTTTTTATATGGTACGGTCATTGCATACCATGCCATATAAAAAGTGTAATATAAAAAGCGTAGGCTACCCTGACACTTTCAGCTCAATGATGAGTTATCGCCATTTAGTGAGTATACACGTAGAGTATGCATGATCCCATTGATCCACCAAGGTCCGAATCAGCTCGATACCATCTCGAGATCCCACTGACCCCCACTGATCAACCACTCAACCGTGTACCGTGACAATTAAATTGCAGCCATTGTTTTCTTAGCCTATATGCTCTGCCGGATTATACAAGGTGAATTAGTAGTGAATAACGGTTCCGGTCCTCGTTAGTGATGCCGGAGTACGGAATAGAGAGATGCCGGTTTATCCAAATGTTAACTAATGATAAATGCACTGTCGCCGGTCGGGACTTTGAAATTGTGCCGGTAAACGCAGATTTCCGGATTACACAGATGCCGGTTAATGCAGAGTACACTGTACATGAATACACAAAAGAATTACATTGTCTTTCCTTTATATCAATAAATACCGGTTAAAGCATAGATTTTGACTTACTAAGTGATAAAAATAAAAATAATTTCAAATTAATCACTAACCAATCAGATTCTTTCGAGAATTCCGTGCTATTTTCACAGATTTTGTGTTCAGTGGCAGGAAGAAGTCCTTGAGAATTTTCTTTACAGAGAAAAAGAATTTGTGTCAGGAAATGGACATAATAAAATACAAACAATAAAATACATTTTGTTACAGTGAACATTGAATGGGATAGTTCAGACACAGTATAAGAAAGCAGGTTTCTGTAATGTCATAATATCATTATTTTCTCTGTGTTTGATCATATATTGCATTTCAAATGTAGAAATAAACAGAAAGGTTCATATACTTATACAAGAGTTAACAAAAAAACACACAGGATTTCACAAACTACTGAGCAGAACAGGATTGAGCATGACAAGTTTTAAGAAGAATTACCTCAGTGTATTTTATTCCGTGCAGACTACTTATCTTCATGACATATTTTGGTTTTTCTTTTTTCTGAAAACATAAAAATATACAAACTGGTTTGGTCATTGACAGATTATTGTGACAAATCCTTGAAATGATTTACAGGGTAATACAATTATTCTACAAGGCAAAGAGTGAGAACAAACTTAAAGGATGTAACAAAGTCCAACAAATTGCTAAAACTTACAACTTTGGTCTTTTTATCATCCTTTCTTTGACTGTTATCTTTCTTTGACTGTGTTGTGCTGGTTTCCATGGGCTCCGACTCCACGTCTTCAAACCCTGACTCATCTGAGTCATTCAGCAGGTCAGAGGTTGTCATCTTGGACTTCAAATACTGAAAGTCCAAGCAGTTTTTAAAACACAAGCAACAAATGAAGGCTAAAGGTCCTTACACACTAGAGCCAAGCGATTTATCACCGCAACAATCAGTGGTGATAACAAAAGATTCTATCAAGATTTGTCGTGTGCATTGTACAAGCATAGGCTCTATCTCAGAACGTAAAATGTTGAGTTTATCACCACGAAATATGCCTCTGGTTTGCAAGGACCTTTATAGAGGTGAAATGCGATAGTCATAGTGTGTTGAAGGCAAAGTGCAATGTAGTGAACAGAATATCACTACCAATACACAGAAGTTATTATTTTTCAGTCTAAAATATGTGTCTAAATGAACTAATACTAAACTTATAGTATACACATTGGATTACAGTGTAGTATATTTATATACGTATACAAGTAAATTCCCTCACCTCTAAATCTGACAGTGCATTGGATGTGGTTGGCTTTTCAACTCCTTTTGCTGAAAAGTAATCCCAAATGTTGGCTCTCCAAATAATAGTTTGGTATTTCAAGTAAAAGGTTGAGGGAGGAAGATATGGCTTCAACGAAAGGACATGTTAATATCTTATACTGTTATCTATCCATGTTAATAAATACATATACACTCTGTATGTTATCTAACTGACATTCCATTACAGTGGAATAATAGACAATTAATTTGAAATAGCTGGGATATGCATAAATGGTTTACTCCCTGGGGAGTTGAGAAGGTAAAATGATTTGGCGCAATATAAAATGTTCACATTATTATTATTATTATATCTGGAAACTTAATAATCACATAGTTCTTAAACATAATCTACATACAGCCAGACTCACACTCTTTTGGAGATTCTTCAACATCATCTTCACTTTCGTCATCACTACTCTCATCCCCGTCAAACGTCACATCTGTACGCGTATTGTGTTTGTCAGGGGAGGTAACTGCAGTGGGGCCGACCACATCATCGCTCCAGGCTGCTTTCTTCGACACCTGGTGGTGCACCTCGAGGAATTCCTTAAAGTCCGGATCTTCTCCCAGCTGGAAATACAACATTAGTGGTACAAGCTCAGAGATAGAAAATAACACTAGCCTTCTAGCCCGGGCCATTTCTTCCAGTGCCAAAGGTATCCTATTTGTATCACGATTCGGGATAGTAAGTGTTAAAGTTAGTTTCTATCAATGAAGTTGCTAGATAAATTGTGGATAAAACTGGGTAAACTTGATAATGAATAGAACTTCGAACTCTACCGAGCTAAAAATACTTGCATCTATGACTACCATTTATGGCTAAAAACAATAAAATGTAACTAATGTACGTACATCGCCCAGAAACTCCTTCATTTTATCTTCTTTAGCTTTCTTTCTCCTGTCAGCTTTGTCCTGGAAGGCAAGAATTTGAATCCAATGAATAACAACACACTAATATAGGAAATTGGGTACTAGTACACTTTTGTGCCAGAAGAGGACCACTCACAAAATCTGATAATGTTCACCTAAAAAGAAGGTCCAATACAGCTATATCATTTTATACGAACAATCAATATATTATTTACCTGTTTGTTCAATTGTTTTTCTTTTCCCTCGTCCAGATCGTCGTTTTGCTTGCCTTTCTGTGTATCCAGAGAGCTAGCCTGAGTATACTTACTCCACGCTCTGGGCTTGGTTTTGTCACCAAAATCTTTTGCAAGTTCAACCTAAACATTTTAAAACAATACTGATAATACTAATACTTCTTAACAGGAAAGCAAGTCCATACTGAAGATAGAAACATCACAAATACAAAAACATTTATATATTTAATGATGAAGCATAATAAACATGATAAAACTAAAGATTTCTTATGATTATGTTATTGCGGATGTATTTTGCCAAAATGTCCAGGCACAAAATGAAGACTAAAAATTAGTACAATTTCAAGCTTAATTATAAATTGTATATCGATAATTTGTTTTTTAAACAAAACTTTGAGTTGAACATAAAATATCATACTCCTAAAAGTTTTGTAATCTCAGAGCTGGATTGTTATATGTGGCTAATTTGTGTGTGCATTTACCTGCATTCTAGCACTGTTGTAAAATGTTTTATCAAAATGCTGGATAGCCTCCTGTGCAGTCTGCGTCATTTTAAAGCCAATAAATGCAAAATTTCTAAAAACTCCTTCTTTTGTATATTTCATACTGAGATCTGTTATGTCGCCCTTCTGGCTGAACATCTGCCTTAGAGTGTCCTCCTTGGTCTGAAATTCAAACAAAAAAACTAGTTTATAGAGACATATTATTTTGAGAGAGGAGGGGGGAGAAAGAGAGAGAGATTGGGGGTTGGCTCTATTAATTGCCGGGTAGTGACTATGCTGAGCTATACTCACTAAAGTTCGGCATAGTCACTACTATTAGTACTCGGCTAATAGGGCCAAGAGAGGGGGAAGAGAGAGAGAGAAGAGAGAGAGAGAGAGAGAGAGAGAGAGAGAGAGAGAGAGAGAGAGAGAGAGTAGAGAGACTGACTGAGACAGCTGTAAGCTGGTAAGTGGGAATCAACAACAGCCAGAGCGAGTTTTTGCCGGTTAACTCACCCCTTTGGGTAAATTCTTTACTATTATCCGTGACATCTCTATGTGTGTACTGCCCTGCGTCTATAAACACTGATAAATAAGTTTTCCAGAAGTTGCTCATTTGTCAACAAATCCACATGGGCTATGGCGGAAGTTGGAAAACGGAAGTAAGATCGCGCATAAAATCAGGGCCACTGGTCACGGTTATATCCGGGAAAAACCATAAACCTCATATTACAATGGAGAGATATTAGGGTCGAGGGTATCTTGGGTGTAAAGTTTTATGAATATATTAAGCAAATCATCTTACATATAAGTTTGTATTTAATTTTCTCAGATGCATATAATACATACAATTCGATAACACAATGACCAGCTGGTGACCCAACCTGATTTGCAAACCGTACGAACAACACTGCAGTTGTTCGGACGTTGTAATATATAGTACCAACCACAAATAGATGTTCACACAAGCTGATACAAACCCAATAGTGGATCAATGTTTTATTTGAAGGTAAGTATAATATAATACTATAGTAAGCACGTGAGATGATTACAAATAAAGTAGGTATTTAATGTAATAGACTTTGTAACATAATAATAGATGGACGTTGGTCACGATTAAATAAATGTCAGGTATTTTTATGTATGTTAAAACTATTTCGATAAACAGTATGTATATAAGGAACTAGTTGCCTATACACGAGGAAATTAAGTGTCCATTTTCAGATAAATTATACTCACTGCTAAAGAAAGGAAGAATGTTATGAAAACCTATTTTATTTTCAGAAATAACCGTGGGATGTGAATGCTTTTCGGAAATGGATCAGCTTATAAATTGAGTAGGCCTATCATAAGAAATTGAATAAATCAGTTGTGCACTATCTCATCTGGTTGTACTAAATCGCTGTTGAAACTGTTGTGTATATGCATATTGGTAACATATTGAGTAAATCATTGTTCCGTAAACAGCAGATATCATCAGTTATATAGCGGTTACAATTATTTTTTCTAGATAATCCAGACACTATGAATACCCAATATAGGCTATCGTTTAGTAATGCCCTTCACCACCAACCCACCCCACACCTCTCCATTTCCTAATTATAGTGTCCCTAGCTTGCTGTCCATGAAATAGTAATGGTAACGCTATGCGAACATAAAACATAGTTTTGCCCTTGTTATTATAGATTAAATCATTTCATTTTCATTTTGGATACTAGTATATCTGATTTAGATTTACCATTTAATTACATTTCTACTGTACTGGCTTAGAATAATAGCAGACAATATAAAGGCCGGTCTCCGAGCGTAACGAAACATTTTTAACGAAACGTATCTATAGGCTAAATAGCAAATATGCATATTTGTGAACGCATTATGACTTCTATTTTGCTCAATGTTTATCTTTGTTATATACCGGCGCGAACGACAGCTTATTGTCACTATTGTGGCTTTTCTTATGTACCTATTGAATACGAGTATTACTACCAGAGAACGCTGGACTGGTACTACCGTAACCGCTTAAATACGTGTTCAATGTCTGCATGGGTTCTGTGATTTCTTACGTTACATGCGATTACATCGTCCTCACAGTTTGGAATGGATCTGTTTGGAATGAGTATCAGGTGATATTAAGTGATTGGTCGTTTTTATTATACATTTGTATAATTTATATTATTTGTATAATATACATGTTCACTTTGTTATATTGATATTGGTATTAATGTGGTGGATGTTTATATATTTCTAACGATTTATAACGTTAGAATTATTTACGAAGGCAGGTACATGTTTTGTGTTTAGTCATCCTCGACACTTATTAACCTCCGTAATATCGTAATTGTCTTACGTCGTAATAAGTATTATGTCTTCTAATATGTTAATGAATGTATTGATGTTCTCCAACGTCGCAATTTGAGTATACTCATGAGCAAAAGAAAGTACACCTTATTTCTTCATAGGTAAAATGAATTTCCTTTAGGTTTAAAACATATACATGTATAACAGAAACATGTGTAATGTTCTCTATAATCATAATGCATGTGTATATAATTATATACGTGTACCTAACGTGTGCTAATATAGGCCTACACATATATGGTATAGTTTCCTGCACATTCTGTATTCAGTTCTTGATAAATATTCAGGGGTGTTTGGAGATGGGTGATTGTTGAGTTGCTAGCTGTGATACCATGGGCACGCAATCCAAGGGTAGCCTACCACGCGGGGTATTTGTATACATTCCGGTGGTTTAGCTTATATATTCGTGACCCCTCGAGTTATTTCAGTCCTAGGTAGTATAGGCCTACTCTCCGGCTTTGTATCCAACGGTCGCGGCAAATCTTCACCCCCCCTGAACTCCGTAATGAATATTCAGTTATCGATCCCATCTTCGGTTGTTTCCGGTTGTTTCCGAAGTCCGTTGTTTCCACGTAGAAGCCGGAAGTAGAGCCTACTTGCAGTAAATCTTCGCTCAGTCCGGAAGTGTGTTTTTTAAACGCTTAGCTTGTTATAACGCATGACAGCGGTAGATAGCAGTTCAACAGAAATAGATGAAATACCATACATAGGGACAGATGTCTCCATCGTTGCTTTGTACACAGTAGGTATACTACATGGCGGTATACCTTATGCAGACCATTGTGATACCCACGGTATGACTGCTTGGAGTAGGGGAATGGTTGTCTTTAACTGCGTGCAGTGCAAACAACTGTGTAAGTATATTTTTAGGTTGTCATCTCATTTTGAGATGTGTGTATTGGACAGCGTTACGATTGAGAGAACATGTAGGACAGAAAGCTATCCAAGTGTTGTCATCAATTCTAATACCGCGTATACGCCCTACTAGGTCTATAGATGCTATAGTATAGGCCCACAACACTGTCACTGTCAATAAGAACATTCTAAGCAATAACTGTCCTGTTGAAAAATGTATGATTTGATGGTGCGGATGCCGTAGTAGATGTTGTCGTCGTCGTGATGATGAAGACTGGCTGTTGATCCCCATGATGAAGGCTGATGAAGGGGTGATGTAAACATAACAGGGATTTATTAAATATATCTGTAAATATAGGGTCTATACAGTATGATACAGGACCGGGCATAGTCACGTAGAACTGAAGATCGTGTTCCGACCTGTGGCAAAGTGAATGATCCACATCATGTGATTCAGCATCTCCATGTATACTATTATATTCTGCATGTTATTCTAGTATTGCCTTTCTATTAATTTTTGCATGCTAGCTATTCTATTCTGTTCTAGTTTTGTTCTGTTCTGTTCTGTGCTATTCTATTCTATCTGCATTCCGTCTCGATAGTGTATTTGGTATATTTACATTTTGATGAGGTTACATACTAGTAACATGTATGTTAAAACAATGAGAGTATATCAGGGAGTCGGCACATGCCGTTGGTAAAGTTGCTCGTTGACACTGTATGTATACATGTATCTGGCAGATGAGATAGATTATACCCACTTGGTAAGATGTTCAAATAAAGGTCTATTCTATGAACATTACCATTCCAGTCAATCGCCAGCTTGCTGATGACAATTATGATGCACAGTGTTGTAACTATATTACCGTCAGAAAATAAGGGAACGATACTGATATTCCTATACGGAACACATTAAAACACGAACACATAAAGTGGTATTTCTCAAAACTGAGTAAATTAATTGTAATGAAATGTTCAACCCAAGTGATAAAATGCATGGGCAATACCATATTTTATGTGCATGAACGTGTCTTATTGGGTTGTTTAACGGTGGCACTTTGAATTTGACTATACTAAAGCTGTTACCATTATGCGTTCCCTTATTTTCTGTCGGTAGTAAACGTGGCATCTTCTAGCAGCTATATGTATACTTGTATGATCCACATTTTAGAATGAAATACGGCATTAATTGATGCATAACGTCATCCTCTATAACGCCCATGTCCAATTCCTACTTACATCCACTACTACAACAGTATGCATACGAACTGAGTTTGGACGTCGAGGATTACTATTATATATGAACTATACATCTATAAAAGTTAATTTTCTTCTTCAACATATGAACTGACAGCAACATGTGGTTCACTATTGTGAGTATACAGAAATTAATAAAGATGACTTCTTTATCTACACTATATAAAATCGATGTACCTAAGCCAAGCAATTATGTGGTAGCGGCCTATACAATACAGCCTATGCTTACTCTTCATTACCGTGGTTTAGACGTGTGCATATATGTTTACAAATTGCTCATCATGTAGCTGAAGCTTGTTCTTGTGGTACACGTAGATCTATATGGAAATATCACTGCGCCGGTCGGCAGAGACACGTTTTCGTAGTTGCGTATTAAAGCTACTATACGGTGCTATAATAGTCAATTCAGCACATAACTAGTCATGTAGCATGACTGTGAACTATCTCACTTTATTTTCTATTAAATATTAGTGTCGTTAGTCAGCTTATATTTATTATAGTTAATCAAGTTCATATTTAATTCCACACAGAATAGCCGCATGCTGATGTTCTGTTAGCATTAGTATTTTAACATTGAGGTTTAGATGTTTACATTTTCATAGACTAAATGATTTTAAAAATATAATTTGTCAGGGTAACATATACGCAGAATTATAAAAGAAAATATATCTACATACGTACGGTATAATATATATTATGTTACAGTTAATCTGTATACTCAGGTAATGTGTATAATACCTGATTTTTACATTGAATTTCAATTCATTAAGCCAATTTCTAAAAAGCCTGAAATTA
>JAVCKZ010009347.1:17500-20459 GCA_034780755.1 Lepetodrilus elevatus | reverse complement strand
TATCTTTCATTAAAAGGAACATTCTCGTATCTACCGGTCTCTACTCTTAACGGAGCTACCCCACATCTAAATTTCATGAGAACAATCGAATACGTCATGATCAACAGGTCAACTCGATTGTCATACTTCATACAAGTTATTGATACAAATTCATATTCTACTTTTAGCTGATATTAATGCATGTCCGCTTCTGGCCGGAGTTAGCCTGTAACACCAGTAGCACAGACTGTTGGCACTGAGCGGTGTAGCTAATAATAGGGCATGCCCAGTAACTGCAGACAATGTTAAGAATTGTGCAATTTCTTATGGTCTCATGGTAGATATGGGAGCTTCGAGAAACGATACCCTGATGTCAAAATAAAATAACGTATGTACTGTATTAATATTCCCTACTGTTCTCTTTCATTACTTAATCTGTCCAAGAAAAAAAAAGTGAAATAAAATGCATTACACAACATGCACAAGCATTTACAAGTATCGTATTTCTTAAATATAGATTGATACATGGTTGAACATATTATACAGTTTGTTGTCAACAAACCGTGATGGTATGCCTTTAAAAATATAGATTGATTATATGGTTGAACATAATATGACATTTTGTTGTTAACAAACCATGAATGTTTGCCTTTAAAAATATAGATTGATTATATGGTTGAAAAAAAATATGACATTTTGTTGACTGGGTCAACAGACCGTGATTGGATGCCTTTCAAATATAGATTGCATTATGATCCAACTGGCCCAACATATTATGCCATTGTGTTTACATGTCAGTGGTAATCGTAGTGGATGGATGCCTATAGTAAGACCACGTAGACGTCAGTGTTGAACCGCAGGATGTGTACCCTAGGTCTAGGAGTGATGGGTTAAAGAAGATCTGTCTGCGGGACACAACTCATTATGGGCACAGAAAAGGAGATATTGACCAATAGGCAATTGGTACATGCTGACGGAATGATGAACTGTTTGCAAATGGTTGGTCTCGTCTAGACGTTGTTATAATCATTGACGTTGTTAATCATTGACGTTTTTAATCGTTGACGTTGTTACTCGTTGACGAAATTATTGCCACCGGAAGTTCCTGAATTTTGCTTCCGGGCTTCATTACGGAAAATACTTTTAGAAAATAAACTTTTAATACGGAATTATATCCAAAGAAGTATCCATAATATTATTTTGATTTTGTTTCTAATGCGATAATCAGATCACATATTATAGTTAGAAGTATGTTTTAAAATGATTGAAACAACAACATAGATTGAGAATAATCAGTTGGTAATGTCCTCACTTTCCTATAGTTATAAGACTAAGGGGGATAACTCTAATAATTGAACATGGTTAAAACAATCTTTCACGATCACTGGCACTAGTGTGGCGTTTGGAATAAACAACTGGTTGTAGTAAAAATAAAAGTACATATTTTCAGGTAAAGTTTCACTAGATCACTACTGTATTATATATGTTACAGTGAATGTGTATAATCAGGGAATATGTATATTCTGATGAGTATAATTGTTTGATATTTGCTTTGCTTTGCCATTATATATGTTAGATTGCTACTACTTTGCCATGGTATTGTGAATTGTATATAGTCAATTGTCTAGATGTATTAAACATATGTATATATATCCCAATCTGAGTTTGGTCCTTCCTTTTTGTTGCTTTTGACACCGTCATTCGTGTTCATGTGTGTGAGTGTGTGTGTGAGTGACTGAGTGAGTGTGTGTGTGTGAGTGTGTGTGTCTGTGTATGTATATTTGTGTGTGTGTTTGTGTGTGTGTGTGTGTGTGTGTGTGTGTGTGTGTGTGTTAATATCGCCAAATTGTGTGCAATAACTGTACTAGGCTCCATCTTTTGTCCATTATAATCTGGCAATTTATTTTCATAAATTTACAATGCTTTGTCCGTAATTATAATTCATGAACGTACAATTTTGAAATTCAAATCACGGATCAACTGTTATTATAGTATGTTATCCTATACACAGGGACTTGTAGAGCGGAGCCAGTAGAGATACGTCTGACTTGTCAAAACCAGTCAACAGAACCTTTTTTTACAAACGTAATAAAAGAAAATCATAAAAAATATCCGTACGTTTGTTGGACTAATAATCACTGTTAGGGAACTCGGACACAGCGAGAAGCGTTTCTTTACGATAAAATGTAAGTTTCTCGACGAGCAGTACCAGTTTCCCTTCTATATATGCATCAGTTGCTTATTTTACAATGGAACACCGGGCTGTCGAGGTTTCAGCAGATGAAAATGGTAACCGCTTACATTTTCACAAAATAAATCGTTAATAACATACACATAATATATATTGAGTTGCATCAGCATTATCTCTCTATCTACTACAGCTAATTACCATTTCAATACTTTATGACGGAAACTGACTAAAACAGTCTATTTTATTGTTTTAACTTAATCAGAAATACCTATTGTCACCAAAAGAACAAATACATATGAATAGTGAACGGTTATGATTATGTTTTATAATTGTATTATAGTCTTAAATTAAGATTATTTGCATATTAATGATCAATATCGTAAAGAACCTGGTCATCCAGCATGGCCTCAGTGGTGTTAGCTGCATATACACCTGCCTCAGTCTATAGGTCGTCCAGCCCTGCACATTCCATGTGTTGGCCAATGGTTTTGAGGACGTTGAATCAGATTAATTGCCTCTGCTTTACAGTAGTTTGACAGTAGTAATGATTGTGCGTTTCTGGCCCATTTGCCTGTGGTGTAAAATGGCCATGAAGTGGTTGATCACTGTGGAGAGTGTATTATAGTTATCTGCTGATGCTTGGAGAATGGTCAGCATCCCTGCGATTGTAATGGGGGTGCGGATGTCAATGACACTGGTGGCTTAGTTCATTGCTCCTCACCTGACTTATCCTCATCATGTATACATGAAACAACCCTCGCCAGAAGCACACAATCGTTACTGCTGATA
>JAVCKZ010009347.1:0-12500 GCA_034780755.1 Lepetodrilus elevatus | reverse complement strand
CTCTCTCTCTCTCTCTCTCTCTCTCTCTCTCTCTCTCTCTCTCTCTCTCTCTCTCGCTCTCAGTTTACCTCTCAATTTAACAAATGAACAAAGAATGTAACCTCAAATGCCTGGACGCGTACGTGCGTATGTGACTGCATAGTGCATACAAAGTGTTAAATGTCACAAACACCTACCATAATACTTTAGTTCCATGTCAGCTTTCCGTGTAGCAAGCACAGATTAACAACAGAACATATACATTACCAGTAATAATAACATGAGATAATTAATTCATTGACTATTTTAAAGGCAAAGTTTGCTCTATTTATAAAGGTTTCTTAACCTTTAATAACCTTTAATATGTACAATAAAAATATACATGCACGTAGATTAGGTTGTTTTTGGTTGTAATGCGTACTATTGAGTTATTTATGAAAAGAAAATGACATCGATAAAGATAATGAAAGCATCGCTAACAGTACGGTATTAATTACATAATTTAAATCGTTGTACTCTACATGATGTGGCGCTGACAGATGCATTCTACAAGTAGGCTGTAGGGATAATAATAATAATAGTCGCCATTTTAAAACTAAAATATAAATAGTTGAGGTTTTAAAAGTAAAATTTCACTTTCAAATATTAGACAGAATGTAATATTTTGATTATTAGTCCGTTACACATATTATTTAACATTTGAATTGCATTCAATTTATGATAATATAATATATATATTATATTAATGTTGTGTTCTAAATTCGATTAAATACTGTGCTGTAACTCTATATGAGATAGTCATACTTAGTATTAAAATAACATTGAGATGGACTGCATGAGCACGTTGATATATAATCTAAATAGTCATACTACAAGTTGCTATTTAATCTAAATAGTCATACTACAAGTTGCTATTTAATCTAAATAGTCTTACTATAAGTTGCTATTTAATCTTAGGATTTTTTATTTATTAATGACATTAGTCTTTCATGCTTGTCTTTTATCAGCATATCAAAAACTAACGGAAAATATTTCCCTCTTGAAATTAATGCTAAAAGTTTCTCGCTAAAACTCTCAACTGTGAACATAAATTTCACTCGGAACATATTTTCCGTAATTACTCGTATATCTCGTGGGTCATTCTCTAATTTGTTCATACTGTTCACTTATGTCAATATTTGATACAATAACGTGTAGTGCCTGTACAGATTCGTTCGGAATAATTAACGTTTGTTTTAAAGATATTTCTTTTAAACTTCCCCCGAGAACAGCCAGCAATAATACGAGAACCACTAAATAACAAGATGATCAGATATGAAAATATTTATTGATTTCCCACGCGAGGCTCCGAGTAAATAACCATACGTTATGTTGTCGTTGAAGAAAATATTTTGGGTGTTGTATTATTGCTGGAAATGGCTCCCGTGAGTTTGCCGTGACGAGTACACCGTCAGATGGCGCTGTGAGAAAGACTAACAAGGTCCTTGAAAGGATTTATGACTCAAGTCGTTTGAATATTTACCTTTAAAGAAGCGTATACACAGATTCGAATACGTCGTTTAATTCTCTTTATCGTCTCTGCAATTGAGGATTGAAATGAGTTTATTATAGGCGGTTGAAAGCCCTCGCGTCACCGTGCAGTATATGGCTTGTATTGTACTGTCTTGCTCATAATTACCTGGCGTGAAAAGAAGAAGACGTCCGATATTATATTTACTTATTCGCCCTGTATTTGTATAGCTCATCGCTAGTCTGTGCATGCAGGTATTATCAGGGCGTTGCGGCAAACATACTTCGATCTCAACCTGTACAAAAGACCACTATATTAAAAGTCTATAACATCGGGTAGAGAAGTGAACCAGTGTCTTGTCTTCTGTGCGACTCTATCAATACATGTCCAATCCTTCGCTTCGGGCCTTTTTATTGATTCGTTTTTACATTTATAAAAGACTATCAATTATTGTTCAAGTGGCTCGCAAATGCAGAAGCATACAAGAGAGCCGTATGGTCTTCCTACTACACCACGCAGCGCTACCCACGTGCTCATTACGGCGTGTTTGACCAGCAAAGTCCAGCGACTCCATACACAACACTTAGACCCCTTTCAGGACGGACTGCCAATGTGTCACGTGATGGTGGTCACGCGAGGTCGCATCGTAGGGATCTAACCAGCCCTTATAAATACATCTACAAGTACACGCGAGTCAGACCGGGTTCTGTCTTGTCACTGTGTGGAAGAGAAGACCCACTTCCGCTGTGGTTATTGCGGACAGTCGCTATGTTTGCCGACTTGACAGCCTGTGTTTAGAAAGCACCCGATATAAATAGATAGGGGCTTTACGCGGGTGAGCAGGCTCTATACCGTAATACCCACTGTGTGAGTCCACAGATATATAGACTATAGTTGAGGCATTGTACCTACAGGCGGCTCTCCACGTGAGAGTAAATGTCGACATATTTCTGCGGGGTTACTGTCGATAGAACATTTTCTCATGACTTTCAGATTTCAGATAGTTAATAGCAAGCTGTAGTCCACGTGCACTTCGCTGTCGGACAGTGTAAAATCGCTGTCGGACAGTGAACTAGCGCAAGAAAAGTTGCACGTGGAGAGGCGCCTTTAGAAAGCATTTCTCTGTCCGGAGTACTCCGGACAGACACTTTTGTCAAAGGAACGTGTTGCACAATTCTCGCACAGTGTGCGGGCTGTACTCGCTAGCGAGGTGGTGCAGAGCGCACAGATAGGAAACAAAATGGCTGCCAAAATATATTAAGTTGCTTCTGTTTATTCTTTTCAATGTGTTTTAGGCCCCAAAAGTTTATTTTATACTGTAAAACTTTATGTTGTTAGGGAAGCTTTGATCTGTAGATAGGCGCCGCTATTTTGTCTGCCATCTTACATGCGCAAGAAATCTGCGCAAAGCATTCCTTTCGGGACTTTTCAGAAGACTCTCCTGTGACGTCACATGTCTGTGCGAGTACAGTGTTCTGTTTTCAAAGGAACGTACTCTACACTTGACTGGGCAGACATTCTATAGCGGCACTTGTGTTGTTCAATGTACATCTGTTAAAACGGAGCACTTTACTTTTAATGATGTATGCCAACCCTGTCTGAATTCAAATCTACCATTGTGTATTTATTAGCGTAGTCTTCCGAAATTTAATTCATGCAATATTGGCCAATATATTTTATATTGCTCTTTCGTAAGCAAGAATTTAAATGAACTATTTCTTTACTATGTGAAGCTGTGCTAAATGCTGGATTAAATACTATTGCAGTTGATAGCATATAAACTTGTCTAAGAAATTCAGTATACAAGTATACTGGGTTTTTTAAACAAATTTAAATTATAACAGTATTTACTTTTGACTATATGTAGTATCAATATACATATAACTGGTTCTGATTCACAACCAGAATCGGCTTTCAGTATGAATCTATCAAGCTACTTATTCCTATAAAACATTTCAACTGACATGCAAGTGATTTTATTATTTATATAATATTGGAACTAGATATTATTGATTATTAAATGTACATGTATTTTATGTCAGGTTTTACTGCTGATTTTATGCAGGTATGAGTATACTCAACATTTAAGGACTGGATCATAATAGGGTTCGGTATTACTAATGTTAGATTTCCAGCATATGGTTTGTGATGTGTTATTATGTTGACATGTTTGTAGGTAGTGTATATAAGTATCCATAACATGTTGGTTGTTCTTTGCAATACAGAAACATTAAAATAATTTAAATGATTTGTTTATTGTAATTATTGAGATGACAAAATGGAAATGTTGAAATGTTTACACACACAATGCAGTAGATAGGGCAATGGTATTATGTATAAACACTAAGGGTTGAGTTTTAATCATATAGACCCTGTGCTGTGTCGTGGGGACCACAATGAAAATCGGAAATGGAAGATTGGCATAAATGTTGATATTTATTGTATATCTCGGCCATGTCTCGTGGATATTACTGTAAGACAGTTGTTAAACTTGTTAAAATCAAAGTGTTCTATTTCTGCATGTGATCAGGCAACTTAAGTCGCCTTCAGCAGGGAGAGGGTTAACATTCACTTTCCACCATAAGCATGGCACCATTAGTGTGAGCCACAAACAAACAATATACAAACTACTGACTTTTCAGAAGCATTCTACATATAGAAGCAGATTATCATCCACGATATGGTACACTGATGAAATTTGACTCCATTGATCAATACTGGTATTAACTTGTTATTCATCACATATATTTGTTCCAAGGTGTTACAATTTAAACTCGTTTTAATATTACGGTTTACTCTCTCTCTCTCTCATGCATAATACACCTTTGTGACATTTTAATACACTATTTCTCTCTCTATCTCTCTCTCCAATATTGGTGGGAAATTGAAATCAATGAGTTATTAGTTAAATTTCATTCTTATGAATAGTATAAAGTTATGTATACAATTCTTGTAAATGAAACGTGATTCCCCAATAGTGGTACATATTGGTAAGAACAATAAGCAAACAATAAATAGACATACAACCATAGGCCTACTGTACCCAACCGTACACAACCCACAGAAGTCAGTCCATTGATAATATAAGTACTCCACTAACAATCAACGTAGACTCGGAAGTATTCGGTGATAATCTGTTTAACACTACAATTTACTATACTCTTCAGCATTGTAATTGTATAAACTCATGGCCACTAGATCACTCGGACACACGACAGACCAACGGGTATGTTTTCATAGCAATCGGAAACAATCTATAGTCTTTTTACCTGGTGGATTATACCCACAGTTGATGTGACTGGATAATAATTATCTCTTAAATTGCACATACAGCGGAGTAATTAGCAACAATGAAGACCAATCCGGACATGGAACAAGGTCATCAATGGGAAGATGAAGTAAAAAGTAGTCGGCAGGAAACGGACATATGTATGCTTGAATTTCATGTATTTCTTAGCAGGATGTTTTTCTTGATATGAGAGAAAGGGGTACCAAGAGCGAGGTCAATAAATACTGGGTTAAGTCGATGTACGTACACATTCATTTAGAAGATCAGCAGGACATAGGAAGCACGTGGAAACAACGGGTAAGGCATCGATTTATTTCGGCATGAAACCTTAGACGTAATTACTTTTTATTTTTATACACAATATTCCGAAAACTTTTCATATTGTACGTATAATGTTATTATTAGTTGGTTGGGGTGAAAGTATATAAGTAGGGGTGAACTGACCTGGGGTGTATTTGTTGAGGGACGAAACGTATGCCACCCATTTGTACAGCATATTATGTATTTGCGTCTATTAGGTCTACTTCAATATTCGAAAGCGCAAACAGGCTGCAGGATTTCGACAACCCTTTATTTTATATGATAATAAACGGTCTGTCTGTAGTCTGGCCTTCATGTTAATGTTTGTATTAAGTAAAACAAAAGGTTTTATGAATACTTTCAGGAGATTTACTTTAAGGATGTGTATGATGTAATTTTGTATCGTATATGCTTTCTGTTTATTGTGAAAATCAAAACTTTACTCACATCTTGGTAGACTATTATTGGTACTGAATGAAATGTTGTGATCTATTTAATATACTGATAAGCTAGATACCATCACTCAAGTGTATATTTCCTAATCGGTATACTATAATGTTTGAACTTGTTGAAGCTGTAAGTGGAGAAATTGTCTCATAAACGGCTTGCAGTGAACTCGTAGAAAAAACTTATTCGTATGGATGAAAATACGGTGAACTTGCATGTATGGAAATCCATAAGTGAACTCGTATGCAAAACAAAGCCTCAAATTACCCCCCAAAAGTGGTTTCTTATGGAAATAATAAACTGAATCATGTATCCATATTTTCATCAGGAAAACTATTTTATTAGGGCTCCGTCTGAAAATGGGTACAATAAATGTGAAAATAACATTTCTTCTTCAAAATGTTAATGGATTATGTCGATTGGTTGTGCTTTCTCTGGGCTATTTCCGATTTGCATGTAGTTCCGATATAGATAGAATAAATAGTCATTTAAGTGTTAACGACATTAAATATACTTATATGTATTACTGCTTTTCAACTGCTGATATATTTACAATTGTTACTATATTAATACTATTATAAAATTATACTGCTTTTCAACTGCTGATAGATTTACAATTGTTACTATATTAATACTATTATAAAATTATAAATAGTATTTCATATATATTTTCGCTAATGAAGTTGAACAATTGCCGAGTGTAATCTGTTAATTGGATAACAATGCATGGTGGTCACTGTAATATGGTGTACTCTAATCTGTGGGCCTACTTATTGACACCTAGGTATGCCTCTACTGAGGTGGATTAAAACTTTTAATAACAGTAATTTAACACGATAACATAAATCGGCCAGGGAACCATTGCTACGTTTTCCAAAAGCATTAGACAAAAACATTGTCAAAATCAAAAGTATCATAATTACATGTATTGTATTTAAAAGAAATATCCAGTTATATCTGCACACCATGCAAATATATTTCCCTACACGAGTTCTCTTTTAAAATTCCCATACAAGTTACTTTTCCATAATACCAGTTTTCCGTCAATACGAGTAAGTTTCCACACGAGTTCACTGCATCCCCTACACATCGCCAAACAAGAATATATATAGGCCTAATAAGGCTATTATATGCAAGGGATATGTTTTATCAAAAAACTATATCCGGTTATATTTAGCATCATGAATAAATACAGTGTCCGATATATTAAATACGAATCCTCTGTTCATTATATAGCCTATATCATTTTTACAGAACATCCACATATGTATACGTGCATGCACAACATGTAGCCTATACATGCAGTCGTGCATGTTTAGTAGGCTATATTCTCATTATATAGCTATCTAAATGCTGGATTAATTTAATATACTAGTAATAGATTACATGTACAGTTGCTTACTTAGTATAAGGTGCTATTTAATATTGCTGGCGACTATACTAAAAGTTAGAGGACAACTGCATCGATGTAGGCTATGTCTTGAATAGGAAGAATGCTTCCAGAAAGTAGAACGTGATTACATCAGTCTGTGTCACTCTCTCTGTTTTCTGTTTCCAGTTGATACTATCGGTTACCAGTAGCAAAGATCAGCATTGCGAGGAAATGGAATTTAACAGGTAAGAGTCGCTCAGAAAGTGGTCCTCATTCTATGCACTCGCAATTACGTCCTGTATTATTATATAGATAAATAATTATTAAATATAGTCTAGGTGACTGCGTGTTCACAGCGAACCTCTCCCTAGGCAGGTATAATGTTAAGCGCCTGTAAGCACCTAGCTGGAACTCGGCGATATATAAATACGGTAGATTGTATTATATCATTATGATTATATTACTATTGTTGGAAATCCTATTCGAAAATACATGCTAAAATCATGAAAATGTCAAAATGATCATGTAATATTTTGTGCAAATGTAATAATTGTAACAAATGTATTGTGATATATGCACATCGATGCAATCAGTTGTTCGTATAATGCTCTATATGAATTATTGTAATACTGTATTCGGAATAAATGGGAGTAGTCCGTGTACATAAGCGGCTCTTCGTTAATGACTAATAAAAATACTTACTAAAGTAGGCCTAGATGTCGTACATGATTAACCCTATCTCTGCTGGACTATGCACATTTAAGGCTCTTTGGGGCATCTCCGGTTGTCTACGTACAGCATGGAGGGAGATAACATGTTTTTGTGCTTTAACAGATTATTTAATGAAATATGAAAACTAGGACGATTTTTAGACCCATCACGATTTTATTAAACCGAATTGCAATAGTTTCACTTTAGTATAAGTCACAAATGGGTGAACTAT
This sequence comes from Lepetodrilus elevatus, assembly GCA_034780755.1. Classification (NCBI taxonomy): domain Eukaryota; kingdom Metazoa; phylum Mollusca; class Gastropoda; order Lepetellida; family Lepetodrilidae; genus Lepetodrilus; species Lepetodrilus elevatus. Next base: position 4,660 of record JAVCKZ010009347.1, on the reverse strand, counting down.
TCCAGAATACCATAATCTCTGTCTCGAGTACCGGGTAGCCTATATGCACATTTACTTGTGGGGTTATACTTTTAAAAATGCTTTTTATATTACAGGTCCCCGTTTAGACCGGCTTCTTCACGCTACAGACTACCCAGTGAGGACGACGACGTGTTCAGTCTCCTCCCACTCCCCACCTTCAGAGTGAAGCGTGACCGTCTCGTCAGCGACGACGACGTCTTCTTCCATCCCCGAGCCCGACTGTCCTCCAGTACGACGCCCCTGTTTCCAAGAGCACGTCTGCCGAGCGCCAGCGAGTCGTCCATATTCGTCCCCAGACACCGGCGCTTCCGAGAGAGGGAGAGGGTGTCCATGCAGATCCCGAGAGAGTCCTGCAGCATCCAGCTGAGCAGTTCCCAGTACACGGCAGACGACACGCCAGACGTCGCCTTCAAGACTCCACACACACGACCACTGCGGCGCCGGAGCAGTGACGTCTCCAGTCTAGTGCCAGACAGTACCAGGTAGGCTTATAGCTTGCACATTCTTCTGGTAATCTTTGCTCATTCATACCTGGTTCAGCAAGATATGCCCACTAGAGCAATTCTTGTTCTTAATCCAGCAAGATGGTCAATAATTAATATTTATTATTGTATAATAATATTCCTGTGTTTAGGTAGCCATTCAACATTCTAAACTAATATTATAGTTACATAATCATTTGTGTACAAGTTTGTTGTATTACTGCTTTACATCACAGCGGGAATATCTCACCCACTATAGGTGATGACTTTGTGTATAAGAACTCAATTAAGAATACCGTAGTCACATTTGTAGAAGAATAGGACATGATTGTTCATGCTTTAACTGTTGATTTATTACTTCTGACAGGCACTCCTCCAGTGGCAGTCTCAGTTCCGGACCAGTACCCAGTCTCCAGGATCCACCGCACCTCACACGGACCCCCTTCGCCTGGATCTCCCCGAACGTGTCCGGCATCCTCTGTCCACCCAATGCTGTGTCCATGTCGGCGGAGAGCATCAACGACATCAGGCTGTGTCTTTTCCGCCAGGCGACGTCCACCAGCATCTCCCCTCCCGAGTCTCGAGCACCCGCTCCGATCACGTCGTCTCCCCAAGAACCAGACATTCCCACCAACCTCGCTCTGAGCATCCTCCAGGAAGAGATGAAGTCGGACTCTGGCTTTTCTTCACTCCCTTCCTTCGACGGCCAGACCAGTTACGACATCTACCAGAAAGACTTTGAAGACAGACTGGCAGACATGATGGGCGAGATCCTCACCTCGGTGGAAGCCGGCATCTCTCCAGTCCAGAGCCAGGATCATCCCGTCGCAGGCATCAAGACTTCTCTGTCAGCTGTTACTGAAGTGTCCCCTCCTCTGGTTGAGCTTCCAGACTGGTCTTCTCATCTGCCCTCACCCACTGAAGTCAGCCTGTACCCTGCTGCAACGATCTCTCCTCTGTCGTCGTTACTGTCATTTCATGATCTGGACACTTCTTTGACGTTGTCCGACACCGCCACTCACCTGATCAGCGCCACTCACCTAACCAGCTCTGACTTCTCCGGGCAGTCGTCTGGATCGAGGACAAAGAAGCCAGTTCCGTGTCCAGTCTGTTACAAGGTTCTCGCCAGCAAAGGAAGCTTGAAGGTCCACATGAGATGTCACACCGGGGAGAAACCGTACGTCTGCCCGTTCTGCTCGAGAAGCTTCAGTGACAGGACCAGTTTCCGACGCCACAAGACTCTCCACACCGGCAAGCTCTTCAAGTGTGTCCACTGCGATAAGACCTACACATCCTCCAGGGATCTCAGGAAACATCTACAGCGTCGCCACTGATGATGGATAACTTTGCTACAAAACCAGATACTTTAGCAGTGACTTTGTGACAATCTTACACATTTTGTCAATGAGTAAATTATCTCTGACAATACTGCTTTCATGCATTGTGGACTACCGTATACCTTGATGGAAAAATTGTTCATCATGACTGCTACTGAAATGCACATATTTGTTATATGTATATTGTTACCGATTATATGGGCTATTGGTAATATTCAATATATCTGACAGTCTTTATATGATTTATGATAAATTGAAGTACTCAATAATGCACCACCGTAATCATGAATTGAATGAAATATTGCTATTTGCACGATGACATTACCGTGTACATATCTAAACAGAGAGGATAGATGGCAAATATTGATATTTCTTTTTCTAATTAATAATTTCTCATGTACATAATTTCTTTGTAGGCCTACTATGTCAAGTTCTCATTTGTCCCAATATAGGATGTCTGTACATTGACGCTTACTATGATCCTAGGATATGAATCAATACTCAATACATTGACACATATTACATGCATATATGTGAGAACATCTCTTCCTGTAGAGTGTAGGCCAACCACTGCCAATTGTTTTGTATATTTATGTTGGTATGTATATATTGCTGTTCATACATTTCTGTGGTGGACAAATTAAAATGTATATGAAATGAATTTATGACTTTTTCTCATTGATACCGTATATACCATAGAAGTTTGTTTTTAACACAATCTCATTCAAATCAGATATGAAGGAGCGAAACAAACCTGATTTTACTGTAATTAGATTGTTTTTCACATTGAACAACCTTTATGAATCAAGTTCTTATAAAAAGCATGTACATGTGTATTACCATTAGCCATAAACTCAGATCAGAGGACTTCACGATGAGCAATGTTGCACTACTGTGTCAAACATTTATTATCTCCCTTTGTGACGAGGTGCTCAAGTACGTGCCGTCTGCAGATCTTGTTGAGAGATTTGTGTGTGGCTGAACAGTACTGAATGCATGGATGCCAAGTCATGATGAAGCAATTTCAATGAAGAATACTGAGATTTTATAATGGGTCATCCACAATCATCCACAATCAGCAACATTGACTGCACAAACTATCTGGAAGGGACAGGTTATGATAAGGGTATGCATACACTTTCGAAAATGTTAAAATAAATGACAAATTGCATCAAAATAGACCCATTCATATTATGATAACGGTATGCATACTAGTACTCTTTAAAAAATGTGAAAATAAATGATGACTTATGTACATCAAAATAGAACCATTCATATCCTAATGTTTGATTGAAATTGATACTTTATTTATTTCATTTCAAAACTTCAATAATACAAATACGTATAAATAGCAATAATCATGAAACTGCACAACACTGACTTCATATTATATGGCTGTGTAATGGCAATCTATAGATGACCAATAGCAGATCTGTTCACATTCCGGTGGTAATGTATGAGTAAGTATGAGAAACCAGACCCTGAGATTACGAAACATTTTTGAGCACGATCTAATGCTTAAGGTTTTGATCACAAATCCCCATATAAGATTTGAGATTGTGAACATGAAATCGTACCCAAAAGTTTTGTTATCTCAGGGCCGGAACTGTTAATGTCACGGTCACATTGTCTGCAGAATGGTGGAGATACTGCAGGTATCGGAACACAGCTGGTGTCAATGGCGCTGTTCACTTCCTGTATGTTTGACATGACAGTGAGTGGTAACTAGAATTAAATTGTTCTTCTCCATCATAACTGAGCAATGTTTCGATGTCAAAGTTTGTCTGCATGCAATCAGCTGGGTCTGCAGTCCACATCACCGTCAGTCGTCGCTTTCATCTTCTTGAACTCGTCTTGTAAGAGTTTCTCCATTTCCAGAATCTCCTTTGGTTTCTGATACTAAAGGAAAGGAAAAGATAACATTTAATTGTTTACTTCAAGATACAGTAGACCTTGCATATAAACCGGACACTCTCATATAACGGACTGAATCTGAAGTCCCGGTCCTGTCTAACACTATTTTCGGCATATGCGTATAACAGACTTTGCATATAACGGACAGAAATAGCCGTCCCAATGACTCTGTTATATGCGAAGTCCACTGTATTTCATTATTTCCTTGATAGAAAGGGCTGATTATAATAAAAGGAAATAATTTCAATAAATGTAGTTTTCTAAAATTATTTAACTTCATGAATGGGGATAAAGATCTACTATTTAGGAATTTAGATGGTATCAATCGTGAATTGATACCATCTAAAATGATTTGAACACTGAACGCGCATGACTTGTGAGTAAATTTGTAGCTAATGACATCTGTAGACAGACAAGATATAAGTCAAAGCATTGTGGATGCTCGGTATTACTCACTGATATGATGAGAGTTTTATTTGCATGTGCAAGGTGAATTTCATCTGCATCCAGTTTTTTTCCTATTCTCTCCATATCGGGTATAACAAACTTCTTGTAATACCTGAAAAAACATACAACACATGAATAAATATATAGAGTAGCAGAGCTCTAGATAAGCTTTAGTGAATTGGGGGTGGGGGGGGGTGGTGGGTTGATCCCTTGATTTCTTTCTGGACCCCTTGTTTATTAATAACGTGTGCCTGAATGACCCCTTTTATTTATCATAATACCCATACACTTATAATACTAATACTATGTCATTACCTCTACTCGGCCAATACTAGTGATGATTATGCGTCACAAATTTATGCGTGTTGTTTTTGTAAGCATCAAACTCTTTCCACTGCTTGTCATTTGATAAATGCTAGCCATGCGAACCCTAGAATCAATGTAGAGAGGCACGAAGGC
>JAVCKZ010009237.1:0-20469 GCA_034780755.1 Lepetodrilus elevatus | reverse complement strand
GTCAGCTTGTGTTCACTGTCTGTCAGCTCATGTCCACTGTCTGCAAACTTGTGTCAACTGTCTGTCTGTCAGCTTGTGTTCACTGTCTGTCAGCTCATGTCCACTGTCTGCAAACTTGTGTCAACTGTCTGTCTGTCAGCTTGTTTTCACTGTCTGTCAGCTTGTGTCCACTGTCTGCAAACTTGTGTCCACTGTCTGCAAACTTGTGTCCACTGTCTGCAAACTTGTGTCAACTGTCTGTCAGCTTGTTTCTACTGTCTGCAGCTTGTGTCAACTGTCTGCAAACTTGAGTCCACTGTCTGTCAACTTGTGGACATTGTCAAAGTATGTGTACGTCCACTGTCTTCTTCCTGTATACGGTATGAATGAGCATGTGTCTGCTGTCTGCGTAAATGTCTGTTTAAATGTCCATGTGCAGTGCGGTGAATACAGAAGGGATACATGCCATAGCCTATTCTACTGGTGTAGGATTCGTCAAACACATCAGGGTTGTAGGCGGCCCTCTCTTCCTCACTCAGGGAACCCAGGCCTTTAGCTGCCGGGAGCAAAACAAATGTACAGGTCATGCCACTCACAGCTGCTGGTGAACCAGGGGGAGACAATCAGTGAACAAAGGGAGGTAACCTGGAGTGAACCAGAAGTGTGAACAGGTAGTCACTTTCAGTGAAGATTCAGATTATATTCATTGGTCGTATTCTCTCAGTGGAGGTTCGTACCAGTTTTAGATTTCTAAAGTGCAACCAACTGAGATAAAGTTGATCTGGTCAACATTGAGAGTGACACCCAGAGTGTGTTACCATGGATACCGTGGTTCACCAGCCGCCATATAGATACACAGAATATACACAGAATGGGGAATATACCTGATTGTTCCTCGGCATGCTCTGAACAAGTCAAACAATTAGGAATAAGTATTCGGAAGGTGAATCATAACATTTTAAATAAGCATGTGAGAAATTAGAATTGTTAACCTGGGATCAAACATTATGCATCCAATTTGTCCTGGCTACAAGACATCTTTTATCAGAACACAATTCACTAATGAAGAAAATAAAGAAATACTTTAAATTAACATTGTAATCATCTTTTGTAAACAGTGAGCCAGGAAAACCTCTCAATCTGCAGAAGTTAAACTTTATCAATGTATCGAGTGCCATTTGCCAAAGGGCTATTACATATGCCATTTCTGGGATTCGAACCCTAGTTGCTGGAATGGTAGTCCAACGCTCTACCGACAAGTAGGAGCATCAAGATTGATATGAAAATAATATATCGATTGATAATACAGATTTAATTGTAGAATGGGTAAACAAATGTCAATATCAACCTAAAAGTGACTAGCAACTTCCGTAAGTGATGAATATTACATGATTGTGTCCATGGCCAGACCCAACTCCGCAATATATGCTAATTAACAGACATTGAGAAGTCATAAACCTAAATTAATACGTCAAACTATGGAAGGTTGTTAGTATTGGGATTGGGGTAAGGCAGGGTTGCATTCTGATTCAGAGGTTATTCAGTCAAACATATAACTAAGTGAAACATCTGGTAAGTAAACTACAACAAATGCTATGAAATCAATTTCATTCCAGAATATTTATATTAAAACTAGCTCAAATGCATTAGAAGCATTACTTGACGTCTGAAGAAGATTGATAACATCAACAGTCAGATTTTTTAAACTACAGTTTGATCTACGGCTATCTACAGTGTGACCTACTTGAGCTGGACTGAGGTATGTCTCCCGCGTTGACCCGCGGCGTGTTGGTGTACTGGGTGTTGTACTGGGTGCGTGGGTACACGGGCCGCATGGGGTGCCCGCCCACGTCTCGCGGGTCAATCATCTGGCTGATGTGACCATTGGGCAAGGCTGTTACCGTGGCAATGGCTGCAAGTATAAATAATGAGACAAAGATTTAGTCCTAAACTTAGATAAATAACAATAGACAAAGAAGAAATATCTTGGCAGAGTTTAAAGAAAATCCTTTCAGCCTCATGAGGAAACATTTTTGTTTGTATGAAGCATGCTTAACATGGATGGTCATCATGTATTGGTGATATATTCCCACTGCGACGTAAATCACTAATTCATTCATTCATGCTCTGTACTAATACTAATACTAATACTAACAGATACTGTTTCTCGTCTAGCAGCATTATTGATAGACACAATGATACTGAGTACATACGATACTCACGGTCTCTCAATGGAGGCTGGGCATCGACAGGAATGGTGATTGGCTTCGGCCGCACGATACTTCTCTGATGTGCCGGCTGGTACCGCTCCTCCCCGCTGGACGGGTACCCGCTCTCACCTGCTGACAACACAACGTGGGTACAGGTAAATACACGGCCACATACTGACAACACAATGTGGGTAGCCTACAGGTAGATACACGGCCACATACTGACAACAAAACTTCATCGGGAGGTTCTCATGGCTGGTAGAATGCTCATATCAGTTGTAGAATCTTATTAGAAACGTAAGCCTGTAGCACACTCACCAGCAACACCTGATGGAAGACGTATCGCACTAGTTACATAGTCCTGATTGTGTACATTACACACAAGTGACACCTAATACTGTGTCACACTATTCAGTGACACCTGAAGGTGTTTTTTCACACATTAGTGACAAATAATGGTAGCTTATAACTTATTTTTTAATTGGAGCTGAATGAGCAACTGCTGGTACTGACAGACCAAGCTACTTAACACTATCTAGACAGTGACACCAGTGGTCATAACACACATACAGACACTGGACACAACTGACCAACAAAGGAGTTCCTCCGCTTGTCCATGATGTCGAGCCCGGGCGGGAACTCGTCCAGACGGTCAGAGGAGCCCCGGGATGATCGTCTGAGCGTGGAGGTGGCCACGGACATGTTGGACTCGGACCTCTGGGACTTGTCCATCTTGTCCAGCTCCATGTTGTTGGGCTGGTGGATCCATAGATCTGGAGGCTTCATCTCCTTTGGGATGCTGCTCATCACTGGCTTGGGAGACTTGTAGCTGTGGCAGAGGACCCAATACATAGACATGAGATTTTAAGTCCTCTTCCTCCAGTGTACAACCCAGCATCAGACTACAATGGCATTCAGCATTAAAGGCAAGCTAACGTTATTTTTGCATATTTAAAATATTGGCATAAAAATAATCTTTTGGAAGGACATATCTAGCATGGTTTCAAAATGCATGTGTAGCTCAATATCCAAAGTAGATGATTATAGTGGTTTAACCACATGTTTCATAGTATTTTTAAAAACTTTCAAATCGTCAGCATTAGTCCTACTAATACTAATCCTAGATGATGCCAATCCTAGATACTAATCCTAGACGCCGCCAATCCTAGATACTGATACAAGACATCCCGCTCACCTCCACACGGCCTGTCTCTGGGCATCTCTCTTCCTACATAGCAGGATGGTGACCACCACGATGACGATACAGAAGATGACGCCGACGGACACGGCGGAGATGATGATGATGACGTTCATGGAGAGACCCCCCTGCTGCGAAGAATCGGTCAGTGTGGCGCTGTCCACTGCAACACAAGACAGGACATTGTCTAACCTCTGTCTCCATAGCAACATGGTCAGATAACTCTGCCGGACACGGTCAGATAACTCTGCCGGACATGGTCAGATAACTCTGCCGGATTACCTCAGATATAATAGCATTTTCAGCTCCCTAGTTACTATACACCCATGACAATATTAGATGACCGTTTTATATACGTACTCTGTGGGGTTTTATAGATGACAGTTTTGGACATGGGGCCGTATCCCTTCTTGTTCCGCGCCTGCACCTTGAAGTAGTACGTGGTGTCCTGTGTGAGGTCAGTGATAATGGTGGACAGCTTGTCCCCCACCACGCCCTCCAGAACCCAGTCGCGGTCCGCTTGCTGCGAGTCCGTCGTGTAGAATATCAGATAGCCTGGAACCACCCAGTCAGTCGTTAGAACACACGTATAACAGGCAATACCAAGATGTCATTTACTTGCATGCATGCTCCATGCCATGAACAAAGGGTGTTAGATGAATGTCTCTTAAAAATGACAGATTAATAATCATAATAATATAAATAATTAAAGGTACACCTAAAATACTTTGAATGAAGTCCATATGTACAGAAAGGGTGAAAATATCAGTTTCTTACATTATATCTGCTCAGAAATAAAACATACTGCTGGAATAACTGTCATGAAAATGTCTGCAATATTTGATAAGGATTCACTGGATAGGAAACAAAACCACAACCTGCATTGAAATGAATGTACATTGAAATTGAAGTATCTCAAGTAGAATTTGTAACTTGAAACAAAAAGTGCACAAGAAATGGAAGAATACCCATATATTCATAGAAAAATCAATAGACAACTGTATCCATGTGTTGACCCACCCCCCACCCCCACCCCCCACTGTACCATCCCCACCCCACAGGCACCCGAGGACAGAGCAGGCATCTGGGTTGTGCTGACATAGAGAAACATACAACATTGAGTTTCCTGTAGTCAGTCCTGACTGTCTGCCAGCTACTGGGTACAAATCAAGTATCAATGTACGAGGTGTGAGACAGGGAACTGCGCTATGTGACACTCAGAAGACGTGGTTTCAGCAGTAATACGCTCTGTAGCACTGACAGCATCAGATTTCAACCAGATAATGTGCAAGATAAAGTGAGAGGTAGAAAATAGTGCAAGAAGGAAGACATGTGAGCAGATGTGCACCGAAACTAGTGATGTGTTTGTGGACTGGAAAGAAACAAACATCAAAGCCAGAGACAACAGTCTGTAGGAGAAACAGTGGACAAACATTTGGACAAACATTAGGACAAACAAGGGGACAGACACTCTCTGTTGCATACCTATGGATTCTGGTAACGGACGGCAGAAAAAGATACAAAGGACAATGTTAGTACGCCAAGATGGCGGCAGGGGACATAACTCTTCACATGGATTCATATCGTACAGGGTCCGGGTCTGTACGTTATACATGATCGTACAGGGTTAAGTTTGACACGGGATGTAATACAAGCCACGTGGTGCGGGGGGCGTGGCAGGCTGACTCACCCGTGATGAGACCGTTGGGCTTCTGGGGCGGCTGCCAGTTGAGAGTCACGGCCAGAGGGTTGTCGTTCACGGAGATCGGAGTCAGATCTCTAGGTTCCGAACCAGGTGCTGGAGAAGTCAAAGAATTCACATTGATTGGGAGAATTGCAATATAATGATTGAAATAGAATGATCAGGAAATTTGCAATATGTTAGACTGATTGGCAGAATTGCAATAGAATGATTGGGAGAATTCAAAATGAATGATTGGGAGAGTTGCATCATGATGATGGGATAATTGAAATAGAATGATTGGGAAAATTGCAATAACATGATTATGAGCAAGACAGTAGTGTATTAAGATGACAGAAAGATTAGGATGACAGTATGATTAGGAAGATGACATTTTGATTGGGAGGATGACATTAGGATTGAGAGGATGACAGTACAATTAGGAGGATGACAATATGCTTAGAATGACAGTTTGATTAGGATGATGACCATTTGATTAGGATGATGATAGTATGATTAGGATGATGACAGTATGATTAGGATGATGACAGTATGATTAAGAGCATTATTTCAGTATGCTCAGGATGATGACATTATGATTAGGATGATGACAATATGATTAGGATGATGACAATATGATTAGGATGATGACAATATGATTAGGATGATGACAGTATGATTAGAAACATTGCAGTATGCTTAGGATGATGACAGTATGATTAGGATGATGACAGTACGATTAAGAGTCTGGTATTATAATTGAGAGAACTGCAGCAGGGCTGGGTGAGGATGTTCAGAAGGAGGACCAGACACTCACCGGCTTCCTGTGTCGTGTTGACCACGCTCATGCTCCACGTGCTCTCTCGGCGACCTTTGATGACCATGACGGCAAACTCGTACTGCATGTTGGGTCGGAGGCCGTCAATGTGAGCGTTGAGGTCGGTGGAGTTGAGGTAGCGCGTGCGGCGGTTGTGACTGGGAACTGGAGTGTACATGACGGTGTAGAAGCGGTTGTCCGTGATCTTCTGGCTCTTGCCCAGCGTGTTGTCTGCCCAGGTCAGGACGATGGTGGACGCGGACAGGACGATGGCCTTGAGACCGATCGGCGGCATCATGGGCGTGGCGGGCTCCTCTGTGACGGGACAGACAGACACGGTCATGTTAGTCGGTTTACATTCACAGAAACAATGGTAAAATGCAACTAAATTAACTTGACACAATTTGATAAAATAATACATCATATGAAATGAAAACTTTATTTATGTTGTAAAACTAGTTATATGTAGATATCAATGAAAATTGAATGAAAGCGTACAAATGAAAGACTTACTCATTTCCTCCATGGTGGTGACAGTTTCGTATCTGACCTGGCCTTGACCTTTGTTGTTGTGCGCACGAATGGAGATGACGTACTCTGAAGCCGGTTCTGAAACAGATAAATACATTTACAACACTGTTAAAAATAAACTAATAGTACTGATAATTGGTCCACAATTCTGTGTTAACGCTTGGCCATTATGGATGAACTGGACCCACTCCGCGGCACTCAATCACGGACCACTGAGGCCGGCACTAGGTGAGCCTCTACTAATACACACAGCGACTGTGACACTCACGCAGGTTCTGGATGGTGTAGTCGTGGGTGTTGGCGTCCAGGGAGGTCAAGTAGACGTCGGGGAGATTCTTGCCATAGCCCAGAACGTAGCCTCGGACCAGGATCTTGGAGTCTGGGGGTGGCGGTGCCCACGCCACGATGATGGAGTTGGCCTGTGGCTTGAGCTGAAGTCGCGCTGGTCTCGGGGGAACATCGTTTTCTGCAACATTGGAAATCACAATACTTTGCACAGACTGCTTCAGACATTACTGTTCATTTTCCAAAAGGATTAATGGTTTACAAACTAGCGCTGTGAGCATGTCCTGGTGCATAGAAACATTTGTGCTGTATAAATATATTTATTATTGTTATTATTGTTATTATTATTATTATTATTATGTATTATTATTATAATACATGACTTCATATTGTAATGTCATTGCTAAAGAGAAGTATTCTCCATAAGCTTGCCAGATCAGATCGTAATGTTGTTGATGGCTTTTCATACAAGCAATCTTAGCTGTTGTTGAGAAGATAAATGTAATGATCCTCACCAAACAAGTCGTCCCTGTATGTCATCACCTGCTTCCAAGACGTCGCTGGACCGGAACCGTTGACCGTCAGCGCCGAGATCCTCACCTGATACTCCGTTCCCTTCCGCAGTTCTAGACAGGAACAACACCAGTTGTTACCAAACATCTCGCATGAAGTACACAACATAGACGATAGTCAATTCTAGATATCCTGGTGGGAAAATGAGGTGACAATTCTGAATCCCTTGAAATCTATGGTACCAGCTCATAAGAAATGAGGTGACAAATCAGAGAAGATGTTAAACATATGTCGGATGCAAGGACTAGTTTATGTATTTATTAGGGTGAGGGGTGTGTTGGAGTGGACTCACCGGTGAGAGCATAGTTGTTTCTGTTTCCATCAGTGGTCACGGTCTTGCCCTTCTGCTTGGTTCCCCGTCGCTTGTAGCGGATCTTGAACCCGTTGATGATGCCATTACAGGTGTCTACAGATGGCGGCTCCCATCTTACGATGATTCTCTGCAGGAAGAACACGCACAATATATATTTTATTTTTTATTTTTTTTAAATTTTATTTTGTTTATTATTATTATTATTATTAATTATTTTATTTACATGGACAATATTTTGGTAAATAAATCCAATCTATTCACCTTGCAATATATTTGGGTTGGATTGTGATATTATCTCACAGTGTAGTTTAATGTCACCACAAATCAATTAAATTAACAACGGGATGTTTTAGGTCATGCAGTCCACAAGGTACTGTCAGGATAACTGGTTGTGAATGGATGTGATGGGTGACCTAGTGTCAATGAGTGTGACAGTGTGACAGGGCATGACTGGGTGTGATGGGTGACCTACTAGTGTCAATGAGTTTTATGTAACTAGTGTGACTGGTCGCGACTGGGTATGACCTACAGTATAGTGTGACTGGGTTGGAAATTGTGACAGGATGTGACTGTGTTGGGTAGGAAGAGGTGGGACGTGTGTGAGGAGGTGGGACGTGTGTGAGGAGCTGGGACGCGTGTGAGGAGCTGGGACGTGTGTGAGGAGGTGGGACGTGTGAGGAGGTGGGACGTGTGTGAGGAGGCGGGATGTGTGTGAGGAGGTGGGACGTGTGTGAGGAGGTGGGACATGTGTGAGGAGGCGGGACATGTGTGAGGAGGTGGGACGCGTGTGAGGAGGTGGGACGTGTGTGAGGAGGCGGGACGTGTGACACTCACGGTAGCACTGGACACCTCCAAGGTAAAGTTCTGCGGAGGCCCGCTGGGGACATCAGAGTAGGTCTTGGCCACGTACTCCTCCGTGCTCATCCCCGGGCCGTTCTGATTGTGCGCCACCACACGCATACTGTACTCCCGGAACTTCTTTAGCTTGTGCAGCTTGTGCTCATTCTTAAACACCGATACCTCCCGCTCCGAGTCGGAGCCCACCTCGTAGTAGATGAGGACGTAGTGCGATATCTGACCCTTCATCTCCTTGGGCGGGTCCCACTTCACCATGATGGCCGCCGGGGAGAGGGTCACCGCACGCAGGTTGACCGGGGGACTCGGGACATGCACTGAAAGTGGACAGGAGGTAGACAGATGTACACAGATGTAGACCGATCTCCATATGTATATATGGAGGCATTTGATGACAGATGGTGGCAATTAAATTGGAGAAAGTCAAAGACAGACACATACAGATGGAGAAAGGCAGATATATTCATACAGACTGGAGGCAGAACAGACATATTTCTACCACAGTGGAGGTAATGGAAAGCATGATGTCCAAGTGACAGGTCCAGCCTTACCTTCCTGGTCGGTGGTGACCGTGATCCGAGCGGCTTGTCGACTGGACCCGAAGCGGTTGTACGCGATGACGCGGAACTCGTACTCTGTGTGCGGCTTCAGATGCTGGATGTTGGCCTCCGTGGTGGTGGTGTTGGTCACACGCTCTCTGGGAGACGGCAAAGTAAACGCCAGTAAGGTATCGGTAGCAAGTGTTGTCATAACATTCAACTGATATACAATAACATCATGTCATATTCACCATGTTAGCTGTCATGTACATATCTGGTACTGCCCAGATAATGTATAAAATCTTGAAACTTGAGACTATAAATATTTCATTGGAGGCATTCTTTTTAATTTTTCTTTTACATTTTGGGAGTAATTCTAGACTATATTGAAAAGGAAAATCATAAATAATAATTTAAAAAATGAAAAATATTTCCTCTAATATTTGACGAGGACCATAAATAGTTGAGATGTGTCAATGTTCAGCTATTTTACAGGTTAAGGCTCTGTAACTGTTGCACACATTACCGTAGGTTTACTTCAACTATTACTGTAGACACATTAGGCTTAGACGACCTATAATTAGGCTTAGACTTTCAGTCTCACCTCTCAGATCCTTTCTCCTGCCAGAACACGGAGTACGCGATGATGTCGGACGCCAGGCGGGACCCGCTGGTCATCTTGGTGGCCAGGTCCGGAGGTTGCCATGACAGCGTGGCGAAGCGCGTGGACACGAGGACGGCCCTCAGGTTGGTTGGAAGCCCGGGGAGGTTCTGCGCGTCCACGTGGAGGGATCCTGGATGGAGGTGGGGGTACAGAGAGGGGGTGGTGGGGAGCGGGGTGTCTACGGGAGGCAAAAGAAACAAAACGTGAAAGCAAAAAAAAAAAAAAGGAACACAGTCAACATAAGCGGCAAGCGATGTGTGAATAACAGTACGATCACCGGACACTCAGCTGTAGACAGCCACAAATACAAAGTAATCAGGACAGCTATTCAATTTTACTTGTGCTACCATGACAACCAAATGTGTATGCTTCTACCTAGGTGTGACATGTGCAGCAATTATTAAAATGATTAGTTCTCTATGTCTATATTAATGTCTATTATTCGTCTAAGTCCATATCAATGTCTACATCTTTCTCTAAATACCAGTACATGTATTTGTCTATGTCAACATCTGTCTGAGTCTAATCCTATGTCTATGTCAACATCTGTCTGTGTCTAATCCTATGTCTATGTCAACATCTGTCTGTGTCTAATCCTATGTCTATGTCAACATATGTCTGTGTCTAATTCTATGTCTATGTCAACATCTGTCTGTGTCTAATCCTATACATGTATGTCTATTATGTAAATGTGGGGTCTATATGTTTCAAATACATATATCTAGAATAAATACAACTCCAGATATAATAGCTCAGTTAAGAAGTTAGAATTAGTCGATGATGCTTCATATTATGCAATGGCTGTATGTGTTACCATAGTTACATGTATTACTGAAACTGTTAATGAGTGCAAGCTACATCAATATCATCAGCCATTATTCACATACAAACAAGAACAACATACATGTCAGTGTAATGAACAACAAGTGAATTAACAACATGTGCTAGAACAACAATCATGTCAACGACAACAAAAATAACAAGAGTTAAAAGACTGACGTTCAAAACATGTTTGTGGGGCATATGTACAGTAATCAAGTAATCAATTAAAAATTGGCATATGATAATAATAAAAAAAATTCTCATTGTATTCAGTTCTCTAAAATTCAAGTAAACTTTTGATTTGTCATACTTATGAGCTTAATAAAAGTTCAATCAAGTTCAATCAAGAATTACAATTTGGGGATTTGGCAGTGATGGCTAATGGTTGGCCAATGGTTATTAAAAGTTGAACAATAGTTTAACCTTCTCCCTGCTGAATACAATCAAAGTGTTCTATTTCTGTGATCGGGCAAGTTAACTCGCCTTCAGCAGGGAGAGGGTTAAGTATTCACAGCAATCTCATTTCCTCTAAAAGAATTTTTGAAATAATTTTTGAAAATCGATATCTAGTTGTTAGGCAAGTAGAATATGACTACAAAGTACTACAGTAACACTGTGTCTAATCTTCAGTTCTATATTTTACCCGTGATATCCTCTAAATAGTTGTCATTTTAAAATTTGGATAAAATCTCAATAAATTCAAGTCTGGGACACATATTACATGAGTGTTTGATAAGCACAAGTCAGCACCGACACAAGTGAGGGGAAAAAACATTGGGCATAGCAATACTGAAGATGTCTGGGAACAGTCCAGTTCAGATAAAAGTGCTGCAGCCATCACCAAACCGTGTGGAAACAAGCATCTGGCATTGGGTTAAAATTACCAAACGATAAAAAAAAAAGGTTTGTGCTGGGTGGGGGAATTTCATGCGACATACTCCTCTGGAACTTCACACACTTCACGGTGAAGTTACAGAGCAGGCCTGTGGTTCGTGAGGGTCGTATCAGTAGTTGGGGTGTGGATCTGGGTGTACGAAATTATCTAACGCAGCCTCGGTCCAGATCTACGTCCCGACTGCCACCACAACCCGGTCACGAACCCACAGGCCTCGAGGTGTGTGCACAGCACAATAGGGTTCTAAAAAACATCCAGTTATCTCTTCACCTCATGAAGAGGAAGCAAAACGTATGTGAGGTTTGCTAACTTCAAAATACTCAAACAATAAAGACAAAATGTGAATAACCAAAATAAAAATTTACCAAAATTGAAAGAAAAAACGAAAATATACCCCACCACTCTCTTTCATCATGTTCATTGAAAAAAAACGAGTTTATGTTCAAACACATTTCAGAAACATCATTATTATCTTGTCATCGAGTTGCCATGGTTACTACACTTAAGATTAATGGAGGATTAAACCACGTGATATATGCACGATCCGAAGAATGCAGACAATCAGACAGCAAA
The DNA here is from genome assembly GCA_034780755.1 of Lepetodrilus elevatus. NCBI lineage: Eukaryota > Metazoa > Mollusca > Gastropoda > Lepetellida > Lepetodrilidae > Lepetodrilus > Lepetodrilus elevatus. The sequence goes on along the minus strand of JAVCKZ010009237.1, from coordinate 8,534 downwards.
GATTAATTGAAAAATACAGATGACAAATATAGATACAAAGTTGCATTCGTGGGTCTTCAAGAAACGATCCAATTAGTACGGTTCAGTTTTGAAACCTTGTATATTTATGGGTCACGGGCAAAATAGAATACACTGGCTGTGTTTACATGTGGAGAAAAGATGGTCAAGTTGAGGCGGTCGACGTACCTTGTTGTAGAATGACCAGCTGAGCACTGGCTTGGACATTTCCCAGCTCATTTTCACCAAAACACTGATATATTCCGTCGTCATTCTTCACCAGCCCGAGGATCTTCAGATCTTTTCCATCCATGATTTGAAAGTAGTCCCCCGAACCGACAACTTCAGCATTTTTCAACCAAACAATTTTGGGTTTGGGGACACCGTAGATCTCGCATTCGAACTTGACGTCGGAGTTGACATGAGCGAACACACTGGCGGGCCGCTTCATAAACCGTGGCGCAACTGAAACCACATTTCCAAGTCAAACTCCACACAAAATTAAACCTACATGCATAATCCCATTTTATCTTTAATAAATAATAATAATACAAATATAAAGGCACACATACATATATACAAGGATACTGTTCAACAGAATTGACATAGCTTCATGAGTCATAACTCTCTATAAATGTATCAGTTAATACCATCTTAGTGCTACAATCATTCCACGGACTACGGCTCTGGCCTGCGTTTTACGAAAAGGGTGTTTATTTACACCGGACATACATGCATGGAGTACATGCATGAATTTACATGCTCTCCATGCTGTATGTCCCGATATATGTCCGGCGTATATTTACACCCCTTTCGTGAGACGCAGGCCTGTTGCTCAGAATACTGCCAGCCAGCCAGACAGACAGACAGCCAGGCAGACAGACAGAAATACAGTGTTACCTAGCACAGTGAGGAGAGCGTCGGCGTCGATACTGTCCTCCAGGTTGACGGCGCGACACGTGTAGATCCCAGAGTCGCTTTCCTTCAACGTGGAGATCTTCAGACTCCCACTGCCCACCTTCTCCAGTCGAGAGTTCTTAGAACTGCTGGAAACAAAATTACTTCTCTATTTAAACCTGGAAGCACAAACACATAGCAGACATCGTACAACTCTCTATTTGTGGGTTGAGGAGTAAAACAAAGTATAAGAAGCAGCTGTAAAATACATGCTTTATCTCCCCCTTATTGTTCAAAGCCAAGTTGTTTTCTCCCTGTGGCGAGTTCCTCTCAGAAGTAAGTGTATTGCCGTGAGTGAAGGCAGTTCTATGAGCGGAGGCAGCACTGAGCGTGATCTAGCAGTGTGCTGAAGGTTGGCTACAGACCGATGCATCACAATTTCCAGTTGCCACTGTTTGGTGTTGACGCACGTACATGCTGTGAGAACACTCCCACACTACACACCACGAGAACACTGACACTACACACTACAGAGATGCCACGGCATGAGGATAGCAAAACGAATTGCCATTCATGGTATTAATTCACGAAGCTTTCTTAACCATTAAGACACCATAACGCTCTCTTTGACAATATAACAGCTGCTACACTGCAAAGAAAGTGCTATGGTCTCTTGGTGAATAAGAGAGATTTGTGAAAGGATACCCTGAATATCAATTCAAAATTTTGGCTATCAGAGAAAACATGGTAACTCAGTAGTTAAGAATGCCAAGCCAGGTTTCCAGATACTCACTCGATAGCGATGGTGGAGCCGTCTTTGAGCCAATGAACACGCGGCTTCTCCTTGATCTGGTCGTGTCCGTTGGCGCCGCAGTGTAGCACCACCGTTGACCCGTACTCCGCACGGACGTCCTGGGGCTTCATCACGAACTTGGGTGCTGTGCCCTCGTCTAACTCTCCTAAAATAAAGTCATAATTCCTTCACAATCACTTCTGTAAATACACCAGCCAACGGTAGGTCTTACAAGGCTGCAAAGCAACTGACAATCAACGTTTCCCTATAGTATTCAGAATTAGAGTCCATGCCACAGAAAACAAACATACTAGCAATATATCATAAGTATGGCCTATGGTAGATAGTGATGATACTGATAAAATACTTCAATTGGCTTAAATTCCCTCTATCTCATTGTATTATGACAAAATATTATTCACTTGCTTGAATACTTTTAAGCAATTACAATAGCAAGGTAAACATGAACAAAAAACAATCTCCCATAGTCACCATACATCAACTCTCAAGCTAGGGCGGCCACCGGGTGGGGAGTTAGTTGTGTTGCCGTGGAAACAAGGTACATTACTCACGTGTATTTGGATTTTGTCGCAACTCTGCCACTCTGCTTTTCCGCGACCTTTCCACGTTCTGAGCCTCACAGTAATACGCTCCAAAGTCCACGAATCTCGCAGGGTATATTTCCAATATTCCGTCGTCGTACATATAAATATTATCTGCCTTGGGTAAAAGTTTCTCGTCTTTGAACCACCTGACCTGGGGTCGCGGCACACCGTCTATCTCACAGGCAAACATGGCCGCCTCGCCCAAATATACCACCTGGCTCTCGGGCTCTCGCACAAAATGCCGAGACAAATCTGGAAAATAAAACAATGTTTGTGTTTCAAAACAATTGATAAGATTTGATCACATTGCACTGATGAGATGAAAGTGTGGGAATTAGTTAATTTTCTTCCTTAATGACTGAAAACTTTCCAGCAAGTCAATAGAAGTTGTGCCTGAGTATCTTTTGATAATTTACCTGTTGTTTATGGAAAGTGTATACTATTCCTTGCTTCCAGAATTATTGATAACCTCAGCCATATTTTAAATTCCGACTATACCATCTAGTCAATGTTATCTTGTTTCTGAATATAAATCCAATTGGACAAAACATTATTTTCTTCCTACAACCAGACTTCTTTTAAATTATTACTGTAACCATTACATTTGTTTATTTTTGTTTGTTTGTTTGTTTAGTATGTGTTGTATGTATGTTTATTAAGCTACTTGTTTTATCAAAGGTTTATTTGTGTTATGCTGTTATTCTCTAAAATATATATCCTGTGTATGTTTATATGCATTAATATTTATACTCTATATGGTGCAAATCAAATTCCTGAGAAGGTAAAAAAGCTTTATCTTATCTTATGCCAATACAAGCCAATACAAGCCAATACTAGTCAATGTAGCAGTTAACTGTTTCTACAATCAGCTATACCAAGTGTAGTAACTACGGGTACCGTATTCAACATATTAAACGCCCTGCTCCAATAAACGCCACCCTTAACTATTTTAATTTAAAAAAAATAAAAACAGATTTATTTTTTTTCGATTTATTTTTTTTCAAATCTTTTTTTTTTTCATACTTTAATAAACGCTCATGTGGTCAATTTTCTTAATGCCCTGGGCGTTTAATACGTCCAATACAGTAATAATAACTGACAAATGAGATTGTCCAGCACCGTCAGTCCGGCTGTGTTCACGTACGTGCAATAACCAGGTTAGCTTTCCGACTTGCGATGGTTCCGAACCCATCCACGGATGCCATACACTGGTAGGCCCCCTTGTCTGACAGCGGGCTGGTCTTGGAGTGTTGTACATGGTTGAAGTATAGCGATCCATTGGCTAATAAACTCCTGAAATACAGAAAACCATTGGCTAATAAAATATAAAGAAATATAGAGAAATAATCTTAAATAAAAAATACATAGATATATAGAATCTATTTAACATACAACAAGTCAGAATACAGAATATATTATATAATTGCAATAGGCCTATTTGAATGGAGGCAATAAAAAGGGAGATAATGCAGAAGTACAAAGACAAGAACTGGTGACCTTAATACTCTATTTAATATAGCTACCACCGCAATATTAGAGCACTGCCATTATGAAAAATGTGGTATGAACACGGAAATGCTATTAGTAAAGATAATCATACTTTGACTATGTCTACAGCGATAACACATTGAGTCATCTTTCCTACATGATCTGGGTATCCTTTCCCGGAGCTCTTATCCAATAAGAGACCATAACGCTCTCTTTGCCGATTGCTAATACACCGCTACGATCTCTTAGCGGATAAGAGAGCTTTGTGAAAGGATACCCTGGCCTTTGTATTTGTGATGGAAATTTAATACTTGACGCTGATATATTGATATTTGACACCGATCCTCAGCATTAATCCTTGACATGATGCAAGACATTAACTCAGGTGTGGTTGTCTAATGTCCTAGGATCATGATGTGAGGTCATACTAAACACAGCCACTATATTCAGTGATACTAATACAGCTGATCAGCCCAGACTCACCTATCAGAATTACTATCAAAGCTAATGTTTGTCCCTGCCTTGGTCCAGTGGATGATAGGTGCTGAGTCTCCGTGGTACGCTGAACAGTTTAGCATCGACTTGGATCCTTTTTTAGCCACGACATCTCGTGGCTCAGCCGTGAAGTAGAACTGGCTGAAGTGTGGAACTGTGGCTCCTGCAAATACATGACAATCATCATCAGTACTGCCATCGTCATTGTCATCATCATCCAAATTATCATCATCATCATCATCAACATCATCATCAACATCATCATCTTTATTATCAACATTAGAATCATCATAATTGATGTCACTATCATCATCATCATCACCACCATCTTAATATCATCATCTTTATTATCAACATTAGAATCATCATAATTGATGTCACCATCATCATCATCACCACCATCATCAATATCATCATTGTCAACATCATCATCATCATCTTTATTATCAGCATTAGAATCATCATAATTGATGTCACATCATCATCATAATCATCATCATCAATATCATCATTGTCAACATCATCATCATCTTTATTATCAGCATTATAATTATCATCATTGATGTCACTATCATCATCATAATCATCATCAATATCATCAATATCATCATTGTCAACATCATCATCTTTATTATCAGCATTATAATTATCATCATTGATGTCACTAACATCATCATCATCATCATCATCATCATTGCCAACATCATCATCTTTATTATCAGCATTAGAATAATCAACATCATCATCATCATTATCATCATCATCATCTTCAACATCAACACCTCCATGATAAAGTTTGCACTGTAATTCGCAATTGGTACAGTAATTATTTAGTCTCAGAGATATATTATCCACATTTACAAGTTGAATGATGAAGATTAGCTAGTTACTAGCCCTCTGTGCCTAGAGTACACTACATACATCACCAGACAATCACTCTTAAAGATCTCGTGCAGACAGCTAATATTGCCGACACATCGTGAAATCAACACCTCTTGGAAAAAGAAAGTCTTCACCTCTGTACACAAGTATTCACCCAATTCTGAAGTGAGAACAAAGACTTCCATTGTTGCCTCAGATATCTATGCTATTGATATTCCACCCTGAACATGCTGACAACCCTAAAATTGCAATGCAAACAGTCCAAGAAGAAAAGGAAGAAGCATTCCATTATGAAAATGAGGTAAATAAGCTAGATCTGTTTGAGGGATGATAACAATAATCATACAAACTGTAGATTGTTTCTTTGTTCTGTAACACCGCTCAGTATTGCTTCATTCTGCTATGGTTACTAACCTGCATATTATTATAAGAACTTGTTGGAATTTATTTATTACGGAGTTGAAGACAATTTCGACACAGAAGGGCTTTTTCAAATACTAGTGAATTGACTCAGTGGTAAACTGAGGAATAGGGCAGACATTACACAGAGGACTAAAGTCTGGTTCTGACATCTTATGGCCGCCTACGTACAACTTTTAAACACCCATTAAAGACGATTTATTCAGAAGATCTTCCCAGAGACATCAAGGGCCAAACAGAACGAGATAAAATTTACAATTGGAATATTTGAACAGGACAGTGAATCTGTAATGACTTGTCTGCCCTTGTTTTATTACAACAGAAAGTGGGGAGATAATGGCAATATCCTATTGATTTCTTCCTCCAGTAGGGGCAAGTATATCATGTATATGGCGTACTGGAGTCTAGGAGTAATGAATAGGTCTCCAGGGGGCATTAGCATGTTAATGGACAAGCTGAAGAAATGAGATAGATGAGTATGGCCATGTCCAAAACAAAATCATAAGTTTCCTAACGGCTACTGGTCCACGAGACATGCATATCAAGTTGATATCTATCTTTTCATATTCACCAGCGACCTTGAAACAAAGGCAACAATCCCTGGCCATGGTTCAGTATATAACTTCCTGGATGATATAATTCCCACTTCTCAACAGTGTTAACTCAATATATTTACATTCTTTGATAAATCAACTAGAGAAGAAATTAAAATGTCTAACATGTCTAAGTTGTCCATTCCTATCTGTCAGAATATTCCTAATTAGCTACTTGAATAAATAAACTAGGCTGAAGCGATGGCTATCTCAGCATCTCTAGTGTCTGCCAATCACCACCCTCCTCCCACCAGAGGGCACCATCTCCCACCAGGGGGGGGGGGCATCTCCCACCAGAGGGCAGCACCTCCCTACCACCCGCAGCGATGGACTCCAGGCGGCATGTTTATTTGTTTCCTGTCTAATCCAAGATGGCCACCAGAGATGTGCACTTCATAAATACCACAGAGAATCAGAGTGGAATCAGAGGCATTACCCATCGACTCAGTTACATCATCACAACAAAAAAAGGGAAGTAACTCCACATGGATGATGACCTTTTCTTGCCGTTAAGTGTCGATGCTTATCCACTCAACCTTTCAGAGGTGCTACCTACTCAGACATCCATCCTTATCTTCAAATTCTGCCCACAAAATGTCAGATGTAAAAAATGTCAGTGTATCTGTTTTTATGTCAAGAGTGTCTGTTTTTATGGGAAATTGAAAGGTGCCGATGATGACAAACATCACAAGTCGCATGTCCACATACTTGAGAAGGAAGCACTTTTTTCTATCGATAACAGTTGCCTAGCAACACAAGACCTAGCCACTCAGCTGAACATTCATCATACACGCATGCATGCACACCTTCTGAGCAAGTCTCCCCCTGTGAGCAGTCGCGTTAGACAGACGGAACCAGCATCGGTTATTTGGATAAATATACGCACGGGCTTATTAACATGGGCTTCCCATGAAATCAAAATAATGACTGCTCCCTGTTAACCTCCATCAATGACTAGTGATAACACTGATGACTACAGCGATACCTCCTGCCCATATTCTGTAACCTGCAGACACGAGGCGTATCCGTGGCAATCAAAGAAGATTGCGTAGCATGTGGAAGCAACAGAGACAAGTGCAGCGTGCATGTGGGAGGAATCACTGGGGTGTAGATGTAACTATATCATGTGGTGTTTATAAAACCACAGCATGGAGACGTGCACGAAACAATACACAAGACTACAACACCAACAAGTGGGAGAAGAAGGTGCAGAGAAAACATCCAATGATGGGACCAAGAGAGTACTCCACACCATGGATCAATAATTTAATAGCGCAGTAACTAAATTAACACAAATGGCAACGTAAAAGAGAATAGTGTGGAATAAAAAAAAATTAAAAACCTTAAATTCAATTTCAAGCTCAGAGAATAGGAATAACAGATGTCATCGTGATCGCCATGAGATAACCATGACAACTGTCAAGATGACATTTGAGATGTCAACTTAAATGTCATCTTGAAAGTGGAGTCATTTCCAATAACATAATGATACAATGACATAACATCAGATGATATCATGTTAGACAGACCCTAGACCGATATTTCCAACAGACCATAGACCATCGTATTGTAGTTCGGAGGCTGGCCAGCCCAAACATCCCTATAGTACAATGGTCATAATGGTGGCAGTGTAGCAAGTCGGGCATCACAGAAACAACCCCAGTCATATGTTTGTGGTTTCTGATAATACCTACAAACTGTAGACATACACAAACAGCGGTTCAGCGCGGTGGGGGAAGCATTAGGAAGGTGAAGAGTCACTCAAGGGGAGGTAATTACCACAGATTAGCCCACATGGGATCGGTTGGTTCCTGGACCACGCATGCAGATGTTTCCACGGAAGTGTTCACCCGAGAAATTGCAGTACAAATGTGCCGGTACTTGGTCGAAAGGTAAACATCATTACTGGACGGGACTACTTTCACAGAATTCCTAGGCCTATTTACCCACTTACCATGTTTGCTTGTATGTATTATTGGGCTGTCAGAACTATCTGTAACAAACAATCATCAGGAACGTGCCATCTCATTGCTTGACCTTATATTTGTATTGCAATCATAATTGTATAACCATGATAATCTATAGCATTTTTGTTATCATACCTACTTATTTCAGTTATTAAAGGCATAATATCACAGCTGATAGACCTGGATAATGGAGTGAGTGAATATGGAGTTTAACGTCGCTGCGGGAATCTTTCACCCATTTGCGACGGCTGGATAATGGACAAACGAATTTCGATCTGAGACTAATTGCACTTGATTTATCCACCTACAAGTTGTTATTCAGTGATGTACTTGATCCCCAACACTCAATAGTTACAAAAATAATCATATTTTATATGAAATAGGGGAACGTTCCGCT